>CAWUFW010024861.1:0-53700 GCA_963921515.1 Calotriton arnoldi | reverse complement strand
CATTAAGACAGAAACCCTATCATCTCTGGCACAGACCAATTATACAGAGCATTTGTGCATTATCCTAGTACTCTGGGTTTGGAAGGAAAGCATGTTCCAAAAGGAAGCCTCAGCAGACACATTTTAAACCTAGTACTAGAAAAGGTAGCATTTAACAACATGTATCAAAATTATTCTTAGGGCATTTTTACTAAAAAAATTCGGTTTGGCAAAGAATTTGAATTTCACTACTTAGCAAAATGTTATCAGCATTGGTTTATCAGCCTTTTCTTCGCCCAAGCCACACAAATGGGCCTCTAAAACATGAAGGAGTCTTTTTCAGTGTTAAGCTGTTGCAGGCCTATGTAGTAACAGAGCTTTTGTGTCTATTGCAGCTCTAACATGCAAGTTAGCCTTACTCCCAGGAGGTAAATTAGATCATTCTGCATTTGGGCCTCGTATGCTTCAGGTCAGTTCATTCTGTCAGTTTATTTGGTATTTTAAAACTAAAGCTTCTTCTGCAGTGTCAAATGGCTATGTTTGCCCCTCTCCAAATGTATATTCCCACATGTAGATGACGCAAGGCCACACTGCATTCCTCATTTGGTATTTGACATTTAAGCCACATGCCAGGTTTTACACGTTATTACCGCTGTCGTGCACGAAAGCCAAATATGTCATTTTGATTTTTTCAATCAATTACCATGTTTTAGAAGTAGAGCACATGCAGTGAGTGATTGTTTAGCAGGAAGCTCTGTACTGCCCAGAAGCCAAAAACGTCACTAAGCTAGATCCCTAAACCCCGAAATACATTAGGTAGACCATGCAAAAAAAGTCAGATTCCCTTCAGTGCCCTGTCACGACCAGACAAGCATGAAGATAGTAGGGAAACGTGTTGGTCTTACGCATAGCTAGGAATGATTAAGTCCTGGGAACTCGTGTAATGCGAGCTTGAAGAAGGTAAGGAAGAGTGTGAGCCATGAGATGTCTCTCAAGGCATCCACTCCCAGATAAACAATAGCCTAAAACATAATAAGTACAATAAAATACACAATTTAAAATATAGATAAAAACATGAAATTATGCTTTTAAGTGAATTTGTATTTAATAGGAAGATGCTTTCATATAGTGTAAGAGGTCATTATGCGTTTCACAGAGAGATTATTGTTATTTGGAACAAGTGGAGCACAGATGCCATCTACATTCCTGACTTACAGTCACTTCAATTTGCTAACCTAGGGTGGAGGCACAAACCTGTGAAAGTAATGCAGCACATCACAGATTGGGATAATTAAACAAGATGACATTTGTAAGAAAGTTGGAAGAACGCCTAAAGCCCATTTTTTCTTTGAACGTTTAACCGTGGTCATGAATACCCAATGAATATATTAATTGTGGTTACAAGCCACAATCAAAAGATGATTTGCAAAGAAATCAAACACAACTATTATCTTATGGTCTCCAAATGTTACTTGTAAGGGCTTTGCCTGGGCATTTGTGGACTTGAAGCACTGTTGTAGCAAACACCCCATGCTTTTTCTGAGAGTTGGAAGGCACTGTTTCCACTTCAGCCTGGTCAATATACATGAGCCATGCTTCGGAGCACAGAAGCGCTTGTACGAGCAGATGGCACTCAGAATCCACATGAACATACTGAGAAGAAATAGTGTAGCAATATCAATAATACTGACGTGGTCTCGCTCAACATATTCTCCAGATCTCAACAGGTACTACAATACATGAAGGAATAATATGTCCTTGCTCATCACAATAAAGACAAAGTCCTAAGAGATGTCTACAAGCTTGTTCTTCAGCTCAAAGGCTTTTGATAGTAGCATCTAAAGCCATATGTTTTACAGGTGAAGAAGGAGGAAAGTCAGGGACTTTGCCTGACTAGTTACTCTGGATCAACATGGTCAAAGGTAGCACTTTATGTGTTTGTCTTTTTGCTTTTCTGTTCTTCTTTCACTGATTCTTTCCATTTGAAAAGCCCTTCTGGGAAGTCTCTACACAAACAGTCTCTGTGTCTATTTGCTTGAACTGTGTTCATGTGTTAGCACATCCATAATGCTAGAAATCACGACCTGCTTCTTCTGTGGATGCTTCAGCATCAGCTTGATCAAACAGGCAATAGCAAGGATAAACAGGACTAAACTGATAATCCCAATTGACAACCAAAATAAATGTAATTCACCTTAGGGATCAGACTTGCCTAACAATGGTCACTCTACTTCTAAAATCTTCGTTGTCTTACAGTGGAGTTGGAAGCCCTTTCTACAGCCTTGAACTGGATGCTATGCTTGGATATTATATTATTGTTGAAAATGCAATAAAATATATATAAAAAACTTGAAATGGTTAAGAAATACATGCTGGATTATGACCGGTGTACAGCCATGTCGGAGTTGCTTTCTGAATGAAGTTATTTCATGCCATTTACTTTGTGGCACAGCTAAGGTGGGTTGCCCGCTGGATAGCAGGGCTTAATACGTCTGAACTGGGAGCTATCAGAGCAGCCCGCAAAGAAAGGGCGCTAAGGGAATGAACCTGAGGACCAGATTGGCCCCAAGCATGGGGCCCGACTCTTGCGTATATCGCTTATATGTTGGAGGGGGACTTGCTGACGAGTGGACTCAGCTCCACTCTATGCACCGGTGATACTGCTGGTGGGGTTTCCGGAGGTCAGAGAAGGGCACTATGCAGCCCAGCAACTGGAGCGGTGGATTGCGGTCAGTGTGGAGACTCTTGGGGACTGTTACTCCAATAGCCCCTTTTGAACTCTGGAAGAACTGCAGGCGGCCTCCCGAATGCTCAATTTCTGACATATGGCACACTGGTTGCTGCGGTGCGCGATTGCATGAGGCCCTGGACCTTGAAGTCCCTACCCATGAGTTGCTGCAGACTTTGCTGACTTTTGACAGGGGAAGTCACCTGATCCCCTGGTTATATTAAATGGAAGTTGCCATTGTGATGGATAAATGGGAGGACCTGCATGGTGGGGCCTTTATGGGGAAGGAATGGGACCAAATTCTAGAACACTCATATACGTTCACCCGCAACACAAGGCTTACATTTACCCAATTCAATTACCTGCGTTGCACATACTTAACACTACATAGTCTGAACATTATGTTACAGGGTACTGACAGAAGCTGCCCTCAGTGTGCTATGGTGGATACAGGCTTTTTACATATGGAATGGGACTGCCCAGTCACAGCAAGCTTTTGGGCGCAGATAGCAACAGAACTGGAGTGCACCCTTGGTCGATGGTAACCCTGAACAGCAGAGATATGTCTGCTTAGTTTGCATAGAAGGTGACCAGAGAAAAAAAGTGGGTGGTAGGTTTCTAGACCTGGCCCTGGGAATAGCACATAGGTACAAAGGACGCCCCTGGAAATCATCACACGGCCCACCTCACATTAGATGTGGACAGAGGTGGGAACATGGGCTGCTGCAGAAGGGGCTGCACTGCGGACTGGGGAGCCAAGGGGTTTGCGCAGAAAACCAGTCGCGGAGCTCTGGAAGGAGGTTGTAGATGACTTCCTGTCCTGTGACACCCTGGCTGAGACACATGGGGATAGAGCGGAAGGTTGAACATGTGTGTAAATGCTGGTGGGCATCCTACCTCCCTCAGAATCTGCTGGTGGCCGCCGCCTCTCCAGTGCCCCACTACGCCCACCCAGGGAATTGATTTATTATGGCACTTGTTAAAGAGATGTGCACACAGGCCGGATCTCAGTGAGTACTATATTATTTCTTACAATGTTATACACTTGTTAAGGACGCGTGTTGGAATGTGCATCTTACTTTCAGAACGTGTGGTGGACATGGGACAAAGGGATAACGTTTAATGTCACTGGAATAGACTGTCTGCTGACATGGAGGAGACAGGTGTGTAGACTTAATTGTACCAAACACTTGGATAGCAAGTACTTTTTCCAAGTAATGTGGAGTTTCCTTATAAGTCGTATATACTATTTCCCACTGCTGCAATGTAATGGTGTTTTTGCTCTAATCAAAATCCAATAAAGACATTTTGAAAAAAAAGTTATTTCATGTCATTTATATCCGAGGTGTGTTTGAGTATGCATGGGCGTGGCAACACTGGTTGTGCTAGTTGAGCCACATGGAGGAAGTACGTCTCCTGCCCAAATACTACATTTGGTGTGATGAAAAGAAGAGGAATGATACGGAGAAACAGAAACCACATCTTCAACATACAGACGGAAATTATTTATGTTTTCAGTAGTCAGTGACTAAAGAATACATCTATTTTTATCACCTAAATGACTACTGTCACAGATGCACTTAAAAACAGACGTGGTCCCAAGATATTTTTGATATTGCTCCAATCGAAGGCTACCGCATTTTTAGATTATTTGGTTGAGTATGTACACACTGTAAATGTTACCTTTAAAATGTAAATATGTGCTAAACATCTGATATCAGAACCATTCCCGTAGTAGAACTGTGGAACAGGAGCCCTGATGCAGTTTTGCTCTAGTGCAAAGATGGTGATACTACTAATGAGGTTTTCCACACTAAGCAAATGTCATTTCATGATACAAGAAGTTGTACAATAACTATGAGTAGCAAGCTGCATAGCTGACATACAAATATTAAGTTCTAAAATGTTTAAAAACATATTCTTACTTACTTGTTTCATGTTTTCTGCTAAAAACACAAAATATACACTGCAGAATCCAAGTTGAGTGATAATCAAGAAAAAGTCAACAATGTACCTGCAAGAAAGAAAAAAAAAGGTTGAGTGTGCGCATTTTGCGTTACTGCAGCAGTCAATTAGACATTTACACTACGTACAGTATGTAACAAAAAGAAAACACTTTTAAAGCCGGATATTAGCCCAAATGGAGGTCGGGCTAAGAACAGGCGCAAGCATGTCTGTATCAGAGCTGTAAGATGTCTCCATGCCACTATAATTATCAAACGTTTTGTTTACCTCCGAATATATTTAAATGAAAAAAGGTGCAGGTATCATAAGTCTGTGATGATTCTGTCAGAACCTGATGGGGGATTACGCTGTCTTTCCTTGCGTAATTTTAATCAGCAGTCATATGAGAATCAGGTCTGGGAGTAGTTCGCGGAGTATTGCTACACGGAACTCCGCGAAGTTACAAAAAAAACTCCGCGAAGTTCAGCGAGTGGCGGAGTGCAGTGCGAACTGCAGTTTGTGCTGGTATTCCTGCTGCTCGGGTAGAAACCCGACCCAAGCGGCAGTTCGCGCTCGCGAACTTACCGTTCGCGCTCGCGAACTTACCATTCGCGAGCGGAGAAAAAACTCCGCTGCACATTGGGAAGCGGAGTTTTCTGCACTTCGCGAGCTCCGCGGAGTGCAGAAAACTCCGCAAACTCCGCGAATGGAGCGAAGTTCACTGCCCAGGCCTAATGAGAATCACATTAACAGTTTAACAAATTACCTTTCCCATGAACAGTAGGGCAGGTAGGGAAAAGAAAACCAACAACTAGAGGGCGCTCTCGCTCGTGTCTCAGAGAGGCACGCCTCTCTGACTCTGATCAGTGCACGAGGACAAACACTCTGACTTCAAAGGAGCACAGCGGCCTATCGCTGAGTCTGTCCCTTACCCTGCCAGGCTTGGAGTTTAACGCCCCTCTTCTCAGGGGTCTTTAAGTGTCACGAGCCGATACATAAAACAGACTTTCCTCAGTGAGACACTGACCCAGGCATGGCCCCATAAAAAAGGGTGTATCTTGGTGCCCCAGGCTATAAACCCTAATAAAAAAGATTGCCCCAGGGCATAAACCCTAAAAAGGAAGACAGCCTCAGATCCTCCATGAAAGCTGTTAACGCAGCCCTTACACCGCCTGCCCCATGCAGGAAAAGACATGTCCCTCCTTGAGGAGGAAGAAACCTAGTACTTACAATTGGACGATGAGTTTTGCAACGCTGTGGAAGCGTGAATTCATAGCAGTCTCCTATAACCTGGCTCCCTACGACAAGGCTTTACGACACTAGTGCAAAGCTGTCATAGACCCCTCCTAACGAGGGAAACACCTGGATGGCGAATGCCCTCACTACCTAGAGGGCAGCCAGGAGAGCCGCCAGCAAGGGTTAAAGCGATACAAAAGGGGATGATGGACGGAACGTTTGAGCCAATCAAACACTCACCCCCAGTCAACTGATCTGGGTTTAATCCATCATCATTCTTTAGCTCACTCCACCACCCCAGTTCAGACATGGCCATATGCAAATCAGTCTGACCCTGTGCCTCATGGGAACAGTCCAGCCCGAACTGCCAAGCCATGTCTTCCCTGGACCGGAAACAAGCATCCTAGGACCGGTTTCTGGCATTCCAGCCGTCATCAGCCCGGCTTGCTTGAATCCAGTGGCAAAGTGAGCAAGGGACCCACGTCTGGGCATACCCCGCCAACTTAGGGCGACTAAAGCGATACAAAAGGGGATGATGGACGGAACGTTTGAGCCAATCAAACACTCACCCCCAGTCAACTGATCTGGGTTTAATCCATCATCATTCTTTAGCTCACTCCACCACCCCAGTTCAGACATGGCCATATGCAAATCAGTCTGACCCTGTGCCTCATGGGAACAGTCCAGCCCGAACTGCCAAGCCATGTCTTCCCTGGACCGGAAACAAGCATCCTAGGACCGGTTTCTGGCATTCCAGCCGTCATCAGCCCGGCTTGCTTGAATCCAGTGGCAAAGTGAGCAAGGGACCCACGTCTGGGCATACCCCCGCCAACTTAGGGCGACTAAAGCGATACAAAAGGGGATGATGGACGGAACGTTTGAGCCAATCAAACACTCACCCCCAGTCAACTGATCTGGGTTTAATCCATCATCATTCTTTAGCTCACTCCACCACCCCAGTTCAGACATGGCCATATGCAAATCAGTCTGACCCTGTGCCTCATGGGAACAGTCCAGCCCGAACTGCCAAGCCATGTCTTCCCTGGACCGGAAACAAGCATCCTAGGACCGGTTTCTGGCATTCCAGCCGTCATCAGCCCGGCTTGCTTGAATCCAGTGGCAAAGTGAGCAAGGGACCCACGTCTGGGCATACCCCCGCCAACTTAGGGGCGACTAAAGCGAAACAAAGGGGATGATGGACGGAGCGTTTGAGCCAATCAAACACTCACCCCCAGTCAACTGATCTGGGTTTAATCCATCATCATTCTTTAGCTCACTCCACCACCCCAGTTCAGACATGGCCATATGCAAATCAGTCTGACCCTGTGCCTCATGGGAACAGTCCAGCCCGAACTGCCAAGCCATGTCTTCCCTGGACCGGAAACAAGCATCCTAGGACCGGTTTCTGGCATTCCAGCCGTCATCAGCCCGGCTTGCTTGAATCCAGTGGCAAAGTGAGCAAGGGACCCACGTCTGGGCATACCCCCGCCAACTTAGGGCGACTAAAGCGATACAAAGGGGATGATGGACGGAACGTTTGAGCCAATCAAACACTCACCCCCAGTCAACTGATCTGGGTTTAATCCATCATCATTCTTTAGCTCACTCCACCACCCCAGTTCAGACATGGCCATATGCAAATCAGTCTGACCCTGTGCCTCATCGGAACAGTCCAGCCCGAACTGCCAAGCCATCCCCTTTTGTATCGCTTTAGTCGCCCTAAGTTGGCGGGGGTATGCCCAGACGTGGGTCCCTTGCTCACTTTGCCACTGGATTCAAGCAAGCCGGGCTGATGACGGCTGGAATGCCAGAAACCGGTCCCAGGATGCTTGTTTCCGGTCCAGGGAAGACATGGCTTGGCAGTTCGGGCTGGACTGTTCCGATGAGGCACAGGGTCAGACTGATTTGCATATGGCCATGCCTGAACTGGGGTGGTGGAGTGAGCTAAAGAATGATGATGGATTAAACCCAGATCAGTTGACTGGGGGTGAGTGTTTGATTTGCTCTAACGCTCCATCCATCATCTCCTTTGGTATAGCAAGGGTTAAAGCCAAGCGCAAACACGAGCAGGTCATTGACCTGGACGCATTCAACCTCCTAAAATAGGCCTTCATTTCCTAGTACACCTTTGCTAGTGCCTCTCTGCTAAGCCCCCCTCTGGGGTCCAAGACTTGATTGCATATGGCACAGACCCTGCTAACTCCCCTGTCCAGGACCCAGACCCGGATGATTCCCAAGGGGACTCAGACAGCGACGGAGACCACTTCCGGCCCTGGCGCCCATCTACTGAGGGTGCACCCAATCCCGCCCTGTCCAACCCTACCACTGAAGTTCCAACAGGGGACATGTTGGACCCGGAGGACCTGCTTCACAAACGAACATCAGAATAACTGCCAGAGCCAAACGTTGCCGCCTAAGCAGCTGGCAGACTTAGGAAACCCTTAGATAAAGAAGTCCTGAACCTCCTGCGAGTGTAATGCCCCCGACCTTCACTGAAAGCCAAGGTCACCCTAACCCCGTGCTCGACTCCAAAATGGCGACATTCCTGGCCAAGTATATGCATAACCCAAAGAAGGGAATAGACAGCTCCTGGCGGCAATGCCAAGACAAACTCCTGGATACCAAGGGGCACCTAACGAAAATACTGGATACGTCGGAGGAGGCTAAGGAATTAGGGTACCTCATCACTCCCGACGTCCTCTTGGTTTGTCCCCAATGGGCCATTATTCTCTTGGGTAACGACAACTGTGCTCTGTCATTAGAGCTCCGTAGGTCATTCCTCATTAAGGTTGACCCTAACCTGGGGGACCTGGTACCTCGGAGATAGTGAAGGGGTGGTGGCACAATGTTGTCTTTTCGGGGGCTCATTCATGAAGGAACTAGGAAACTTCCTAGCTACTTCAACTCCCTCAACAAGGCTCAAGCCTCCATCAAACGTACATTCAGCCCAAAAGGTTTCATCTCGGGCAGGCTGTGGCAGGAGGCGCTCAGCTGGCTGCCTTGCCTCCCAGCACCCCTTCCCTTAGAGGCCAGAGTGCCCGGAGGGGACAATGGCAGGATACAACATGGTTTGGAGGTTCCTTTGCCTCCAGGGGGTGACCTTGTCAACATGGAGCCAGAGGAAAAATTCCCAAGGCCATAACAAGGGTAAGTCTTACTCCTTCTTCCCACGTAAAAGTTAGGGGCAGGCTGGCACAGCTCATAGACAACTGGTGACAAATCACATCTGATGCTTGGGTGCTACAGATCATCCAGGGCTTGGGTGCTACAGACCATCCAGGGTTTTCAGATCAAGTTTTACAGCTCCCCCTTCCAACCCAGTCGTCCTCAGCCTATCACTGTTTCACAACACAACGCTCTTCTGACAGACCAAGAGGTATCAGAATACCTGCACAAAAGGGCAATTTCTTCCTCCACTCTACATCCCACTGGCTTCCTCATCAACTTGTTCCTAGTGGAGAAAAGAGACGGCGGTCAACGCCTGGTGACCAACCTCCGGGACTTCAACGAGTGGTATTTCACAACTTCAAAATGGAGAGGATCCACCTTCTCTGGGACCTGCTACATCCACAGGACTGGATGATGCACCTGGACGTCAAGGACGCTTATCTTTTGGTTCCAATAAATGGTCCTCACCGCAGATTCCTGCATTTCCAGTGGAAGGGCCAAGTGTTCAACTTCACGACCCTCCCCTTTGTCGGCACTCTGGTGCTTCACCAAGTTGCTCAAATCGGCGGTGGAATATTTGAGGGCCAGAGGCGCCTGCCTTATAGTCTATCTCAACGGCATCCTTCTGACAGACCAATGCCCTCGGAGGTCGTCGGACCACCTACATCTGGCATTATCTCTTCTAGAATGCCTGGGGTTTGTGATCAACAAAGAGAAATATCATCTAACGCTGACTCAGAGACTGACGTTTCTAGGTTTCGTCATAGAATCCAGGAAAACTCCCCTTGATGAAGCTAGCAAAAATAAGGCAGACACTATGCAAGACTTTGTCGAAACCAAATACATCGCTCTGCCAGCTCGCAATAGTGGGACTTCACTCATCCTCCATCTAGGCCATCTTCCCTGGGCTTCTGCACTATTGAGCACTACAAAGGCTGAAAGCATTCTACCATAGGAGGGGTCTCTCCTACGCGGAATCAATATCTTTTCACCAGAGGCCAAGGAAGAGATGCAATGATGGTTAACACATATGGAATCCTCGAATGGGAGAGACATTTTCGGATCCAGGCAGGATCATATCACAGAATCAGAAGCAAGCAGGACGGGCTGGGGCACCCGCTGTGGAGAGGAAGTTGGCCATCTCAAGAACAATAACTTCATATAAATTGTCTGGAGCAGCTAGCAGGATTCTTCACGGTCAGGTAATGGACCAAAGGCAAAGTAAAATGCTGCGTCCTTTTCAAAATGGGCAACGTGTCAGCAGGGAACAAAATCCAAGACACTGTCAGACTTAGGCCAAGACTTCTGGGAGGTCTATGTTGCGCATAGAGTCTCGGTGATGACAGAGCATCTCCCGGCCTCCAAGAACACCAAGCAGGTTGGAACTCCAGATATCTGCAGGAAAAGAGCATGTGGAAGCTCGACTACAGGATTTTCAGGGCGTTGGATCACACATGAGGTCTATTGACGATGATATGTGTGCCTCCCGCCTTGACCATCAGGGTCCCAGGTTTTTCTGCTGGAAGCCCGATCCGATGGCCGCGGCGACAGATGTATTTGTCCAGGACTGAGCAAGGAGATAAGATATGCATTTTCCACATTCTCTATGATAACCTGCATCTCGGCACAAGTGAGGAGATAACAAGCCGACCTGATTCTTGTGACACCTTTTTGGAGATCGCCAGTCTGATATCTGGTTCTGATGGAACTTTCCTGGGATTTTCCAACCTCTCTAACCCACTCACAGAATTTCATTTGCGATTCATCAGGAAACCCTCACAAGCTAGTGATGGAAGGCACACTGCGCCTCATGGTGTGGAAGATTACAGGAGGCGATGGCAGGTTCTGGGACTTTCGTAACAGGCTCAAACACTCCTCACAAAGGCATGGGCATCCTCCACTGTCAGGAATTACAAATCTGCCTGCACATGATGGGTCTGTTGGTGTGTGCAAAAGGATTTAGATAAAGTGGTATCCAATGCTGTCCAGGTGTTACACTTTCTCTCCAAGATGGCGTCAACTGGTATGGTTTACAGGTCGGTAAAATCCTTTAGATCAGCCATATTGGCTGGCCATAACCCCGTTTAGGGCCTCCCCATGGGGGAGCATCCTCTGGCGTGCTGACAAATAATAGGTATCCTGCTGTTGGTTCTACCAGAACCGAGGTACTTGTCCCTATGGGACGTTAACCGAGTCTTAAACCCCTTCATATCATGGCACAGCAACAGGTATCTGTCCAGGAAGGAGTAGCATGGCCAACTTTTCAGGTAAGTTGGCCACACTACTCTGCTTAATTTCCTGTAGAAGAGTCTTGGATGTTAGAGCTCTGGACATTACAGGCAACGTGTTTAACCCTGATGGAGTTACCTTCCACATTTCCAGACACACAAAGACCAATTCTAAGGTAGCATCTTGCCCTTCTTTTAATGACAACCGAAAATTATGTGTGGTTCGATGCATTAAGGCGAACTAGTCTACGATGGAAGAACTCAGACTTCCGGGGAGAGACAACTCCTCCTTTCTCTGAAGAAGCCGTTAAAGGCGGTTTCCTCCCCGACTATTGCCTAATGGGTCAGATGGGTGATGCAAGAAGTTGGGATTGATACCTGTATGTTTGGCACACATTCAGTAAGAGGTGCCAAGGAATTAAAGGCATTCAACTTGGGTGCACAGTTGGAGGATATAGTCAATGCAGCCAAATGGTTCTCTGATTCAACTTTCAAGAGGTTTACTTCAAGCTTTTAATATCTTCCAGGTGTGTCACCACCATGTGGCAGAGAACCCAAAATTGGACTTATGGGGCGAGACTCCAAAATGGAGTGCTTGTTAAATACAACTTGAGTAGTGTAACGGGCTACAGAATATAATTTTTTTATAGTAGTTTACAAAATTGTAATTTATATTCCTAGTCTTCTCTGGTGGTGAGTAAGCTTTCAACTAGCAGAATCCTCACCTCTGGTCCTGACACAGAATAAAAAATTCCCTAGCTTACATGACAGAGAATTTTCAATTCTATAAAGGACACAGAGGCGAGGATTATCCCACCCAGTGACCAGAGATCTACTACTCCCACCCACCGATCAGATAATTCCTCCTCTTTAGAAGGGACTTCGTTATGAGTCAGTATTTTGGTATCATTGCTTCTTTTACATTTAAACTCGTTGATGGTTATACTAGTTATGCACCGTACAAGAGTTCAATGTAATTGTACCATGTTATGGTGCTTGCTCATGAATAACACATGCTGACGGACACTTACTTCATCAGTTAATACATCATTTGCCTTCTTAAGTAACAAATCTTTGAAACAGGAGTAACAGAACAGGATGACACGATTATCGTCACACCAAGAAAGAGGGATGAGAAAGAGACAGGGGAAGGACTACAATGCAGCATGCTGGATTGCTATTGGCTAGACATTGTTGCTGGTTTCCTTTTCCCTAGCTTCCATAGTGTTCATGGCAAAGGTAGTTCATTAAACTGTTAATGTGGTTTTCATATGCCTGCTGTTTAAAATGAAGCGAAAATAGACAGTGCAATCATTGCCTCCGTGTCCTTAATAGAACTGAAAATTCTCCATCACTTAAACGAGCAATTTTTTTATCCCCCAGCGGTATTTGAGGAGTCCAAAGTCCCATCTTTTGTGTACAAACCTCATCTCGATCTTTTCCCTTTCACTCAAATTCCTTTGTCAGTGAGACGTTTAAACTTTGGGTAAGTAATTTGTTAACCTCGCCACACCCTCCCCACCCTTGAGAGTGCGCTCTCTTTCAGCATTTTTTCTGCAACCCCCCTTTAATCAGCTTCTGCAAGGGAATATCCTCCAGGTGTGTCACAGTCATGTGGCAGTGAACCCAAAATTGCTCTTCAGCTTATGGGACTGGCACTGAAATGGCTAAGGTCATATCTGACAGGCAGGCAACAGGCGGTGACAATCCCACCTTTTACATCTACAAAGACTCCTGTGTGCCATGGGGTACCACAGGGATCAGCAATCAGTCCAATTTTATTTAATATCTACCTGCGCCCACTCATCCCCATTATCAAGTCCTTCGATACTGATATAGTCAACTATGCAGATAATACACAACTGGTGTTCTCTTTAGGAGGAGACCAGGCAGTCTCTCTGGATAAATTCCAGGAGTGTATGCAAAGTACGACAAAATGGCTCAGAAACAATGCCTTACAATTTAATGGGGATAAAACGGAGATTGTATATTGCTCCACGACCAAAATTGCCCGCCCCTTCCCCTCTGAATTTAGACTCACCCCTACAGATAAACTTCTGACTCCGGTTAGAACAGTACGCAACCTGGGGGTCATGCTGGATGATAATCTCCAGTTAGAGTCACAAGTTAATAAGACAGTGGGCACATGTTTCTCTTTAATTAGAGCCTTACGAACAATACTTCCACTGCTACCCACTACTACCAGGTCACAGGTAGTGAGGAGTGTAATATTGAGCAGGTTGGATTACTGCAACTCACTGTACCTGGGTGCACCAAACTCAGTAATACTGAAGCTACAAAGGATTCAGACTATAGCAGCCAAATTGGCTCTAAACAGGCAGCGCAGATCCTCAACAACACTGGCTCTGAAGGATCTTCATTGGCTGCCAGTTCGCCAAAGAATACAATTTAAATCCCCATGTACTGTGTTTAGAGCAGTACATGGGCTGGGCCCAAAAGCCTTGCAGAATAAATTCACGTGGTATGCTCCCAGAAGAAATCTCCGCTCAGCAAGCACAAATCTGGTGGTTACTACGAGATTTAAGAAGACTAGGACTGACGGCAGAGCTTTCGGTGTAGCAGCCTCACGACTGTGGAACGATCTCCCCTTAGATATCAGACAAATCCAAACCCTGCTTCCATTTAGGAAGAGGTTGAAGACCTGGCTCTTCCCAAGGGAGGAGTAATTTTTACTATCGTCTGGGTAGGTTTATCTATATGCACACTGATATTAGGATAAGTCTCAGCGCCAGGATATCCGTGGGGTGACAGTCTGCGCTATACAAGTTCTTTTTACATTACATGGGGCGAGACTCCAAAACGGAGTGCTTGTTAAATACGACTTGAGCAGAGTAACGGGCTACAGATACATTTTTTTGTAGTAGTAGTTTCCCAAATGTTCATTTATAATATACCTTGTCTTTAGGTCACATTTTGGTAATTGAACTTTCCACATTTGACTTTATTATCGTTTGTCTCAAAGTAATTTCTGGAATTTCAATGTTGCTTCATTACTGCTCACACCAGTTGCACTTTCGATACATCATATAACAAGTTACTACTCAAATATATTTCGCTGTCATGATAAACGTATAGCAGATGTTAATCATCAACTTCTATGCAATTTTCCATAACATAGTTACTAGTTACCACCCAAGAGCTGTCAAAGTAAGTACTTGTGAAATAAAACTGCAGGAAAAAGTTTGAACTTTTATACCAAGTTATGCTCCTTATGTCACAGCTGAATATTTATCAGGCACTAATATGTTATGGAAACTCCATACCAGTCAGCAAACAGTAAGTGCTGTGCTCCTTATATGAGAGCAGAACACGTGTCAGGAGTACGATTTGAGCCATGTCTAGAAAATGAAACTATAGGTGAACAATAATGAAGCCGAATTTTGATACCAGAAGTTACCCGTGCAAAAATAATAAAACACAACTATGGGGAGTTCACTGACAGGAACACAACTGGGGGCTAATGGTGAATAACAGTTCTTTGTAGCAGCAGAGCACGAGGGATATTAATGCAAAGTTTGACGTTTTATATCTCTAGCATCGCCTTTAAAATAGTACTGGCAATACATTCTGATGTCAGTTTCTTGACACAGCATGCTCAAAGCGAGTTATACCCTACCAACTTGCTTAACACACTAGTAACTTCATTTATGAAACTGAAAATGATACAGAAGGTTTACCTTCCCCAAGCCGCTCTCTTTTGGAGACACTCTAAAGGTCCGGATTCGATGGCATAGCTCACAGTGTCACTGTAACCCAACGACGACTTATTATGTCTGCAATATTTACCAATTCAGAGAGTTAACATTTTGGAAATGCTTTGAAAGTCCGATCAGCTGAAAAATACAATTTAAAAAACAAACTTCGCAGCTCAAGAACACATTAGCGATTACAGGCTTGCAGAATTACTGTAGCAAACTGGACATCCGAACTTACGTGATAATAAATGTGTATTATCTGATTAATAAAAATCCTCACAAAAATATACTCTACAATAATCGTATAAAAACAACTTACATTTGTGAAAACAGAATCCATAAAAATGACCATATACTTAAAACATGCAGCAAGACTTATTCTTAATTCCCTACTCGGAGACAATCAGCTGCATTAAATAACTGCCACCAGCAAAAAAACATTCAAACGTTAAAGTGCCACGTGCCTATTTCGTCAGTGTAGGACAGCACAATCACTTTAATATAAAAGGCCGTAGGTGCATTAAGCAAAGTTTTTAGTTCAATGGAGTTGGCGAAAGTAGGTAGGCAACGTTGAACTGATCAATACTTGAAAAGATGAGCTTGCTTCCTCAGTTCCTCTCATCCTAAAATTGGGTGGGATGAAAACCACCATCCAGTCACCTGCCTTATTAATATCAAATGCCCCCAGCAGCAAGTTCCAATAGAACTGTGGGTTTCAAGCCATTATTGGCAAGTGGCTGGCTGGTGGATTTCGTGTTCATAGCTGGAGGCCTGAAGAACAGCCCTGGCCGGCCTCAGTATTTAACATCTTTCCTCTGGTGGGCCCTCCAAGCAGAGCAGGATCATTGACGTTCAGTGGCGTCTTCCCTGATATTGACTGTGATGTGATCCTTTCAATGCCTTCGTACCCTATGTACTCATGGGTTTGGCTTTAAATTACAGAAGTGGTCAGTTGAATGGTTCAGATGTAAGAGGTAACTGTGTACAGGTCTAAGGTGGGTGTAGAAAGGGGACACATTTAAGGATATACTGAAATGCTAATCTGAAGAAAAATGGGCCAGCTGTCCAAAGACTTTTTGTGGTCGTTAACGGGCCAATTTGGAGTTTGCGGCTGCAAAAACACTTTTTGCAATGTATTAAACCTATTTTAGGAGTTGGGAACTTTTCATGGCTCCTAAAATGGGTTTAGAAATAGATAAGGAATCGCTATTTGGAAAGGACTTATTGTAAGCGTAACTTGGGGCCAGTATTTTGCGACCACTTTTTTGTACATCTGGCTCAGTGTCTTCTTTGCAACACTATTTAAGCATCTGTACTTAGTGCATTGCGTATTCCTCCTACGACTGTAATAACAGCTCCCAATTCCTTGTAAATGCCATGCACGAACATGGTTATTAACAGCAAATGTAGTTTACCCACAGGTAAGTCACAGATGGAGGTTAGTCAAACACTTGGACATCATAGCCATGCAGAAGCTTAGACTATGCATGGCCTAGTGTTTTCTGCACTGGGGCCGAAGACATTAAAATATTACAGTTAAGCAAGCGGTTCCCTGTAGGTCGGCACGTGGAATAAACTGGCTGCTCCATTTCCTCCTTTGACAAAGGTAAAATACTCCTTTGGAACATTCCTCTAGGGTCCAGATACAGCGGTTTATCAACAACCACAAGTGGACAGCAAGGGGCACATTTCAGGAGTAAATAATCTACATTTTCTATTTATTTCATCATTCTTTCAAAATCATCATCAAATAACATTGCAGGTCCAGCGAGAATGGGCCTGCAGCCTGACAATCAAGCCAAGGTTTTCAACAAATCTATTTCTTTATCAAAGGTGATGGTGCAAGATGTATTGCGGGTACATTTATTTAATTGATCATCACATTTTTTCAGAAAGCTTTTACTTCTATACTCTTTGTGTATTTATTCACAACAAGTGTTATCAATAAAGCAAAGAGAAAATGTATGTACGTATTTGCATTATCCACCATGCCACCATTCCTCCTCCACTTTAGGAAAAATTCAGCATCACACCCTTCAAACCGCAGCTCTTCTCTGTGTAACTTGCTGGTGGCCAGGCTTATCAGAAGAACGCCCCTGTACACTTGGCCTGCCACACTGCCAATCTGCATCTCCGCCCACACCCACCCACCTAGCAAGCAATTCTCACCATTGTTTCCACTATCACTCATTTGCCTACCTTTTCTTCAGGTCCAGCTGCCTTTTCTACATGCCATCTGTGCACTAAGATAACCCCACCTTGGCTGCCACTGTCCACGTAACCCTACCACTCTTGGTTAACATCTCTAGTTAACCGACCGCTCATCCGCCCTGCTCTACATGTCTTACCCATACAGTATTGCATTGTTCAGCGTATACCATCTCTTGCTCAAACCTTGCTAAACATACAATCCTCGAACCTCTCCTGCCAGTTCACCCCCTGCGACCCTCACTTTATTGTGCTGTAGGAAAATGCCTCTTTTTGAATGGTCACCCCACCCCCACCCTTTTTTTTGGACTGATGCTGCTGGGTTTTCTGACTCTGCGCTTGGGGGCACTGCTAACCAGACCCCAGTGCATGTGCTCTGATTCCTCAAACATGTCAAATTTGGCTATACTTCTGATTGGCATATTTAACTTACCTATAAGACACTACTATATGGTGCAAAAGTGTTCCCAGGGCCTGTAAAGTAAATGTCACTAGTGAACTGCAGCACATATTGGGCCACCACTAAAGTGACAATGCAAAACATGCCTCTAGGCCTGCACCAGCCACCTGGGAATGAAGTTTTAAAAGTAAAAATTTGATCTCGCAAAATGAACCTTTTTTCCCCAACCTAAACCTTCCTTTTTAATACTTATAGATCACCTTAAATCAGGCCCTAAAGGTCAGTAGGGCAGGGTATTTAAAAAGGACATTTATATTTAAAGGTTTACATGCCCTGGCAGTGAAAAATCTACAATGTCGCTGTGGCAAGGCTGGTCTTCCCATAGAAAAACACTGGATCACATTATAACACCTTATAAGCAGGGACACTGGAATTATGCAACCAGAAAAAAACACCGTAGAGAGGGGGGGGAAGATTGCCACCTGCCCTTAATTCTATAAGGCGTAAATATCTCACTTATAAGTTAAAGATTTTAAATATTGACCATGGATCGAGAATTCAAATAATGCACCTCACAACACTATATGTACTGTTTCAATTTATTAAATATTCATTTAAGTGTTGTATCAAAAATGTGTCATAAATAATGTATAAAACAATATATATAACAATACACACATTTCATTTCTTCTTTTTTTCCCCTTTATTTTCTCTCTCACCCCTCAGCATTCATGAACAGTCACTCACACTTCAACCACAACTCTCATTCATTCCACAGCTGTACTCATGTCACTAACAGATAAAAGTCAAACGTAGACCAACTTAGATGTATAGGTAATCTGAATAGAGGCAAAATATCACATATAGAAGTGCTGGATCTATACAGAAAAGATTCCTTTCATAAATTCAAAAGGCAGAACCTTCAGCATTACACACACTTTGTCTCAAACAATTGTCTCTTAATATAGCTGCAATATTATGTAAGCTTATTTGAACACCAATGAGATGGTTTCTTCATGCTAGACCACTGGAACTATGCGTCAGAAGAGGGCCAAATTATGTGGCAGAGATGAGTAAATTATGTGGCACAAAAGGGTAAATTGTGCAGCATAATGCGGAACATTTTGTAATAGTATTACTCATTTATTTCATCATTTTTAAACTTTGTAACACTCTCTGGGTATTGGTTGCACCTCATTAGTACCAGTTTAAATATAGCAATAAGCAACAGAAAGGTGTGAGGTCCAGCTTTGTAAAGTCTTTCTATTGCGCAGCAACACCTGTCATCGCATTTTTAGTAACTTATGAACCGTTTGAGCTAGAATCAACATATTTTTTTGTTAAAATCTCTAGATTATGCAGCAGATGATGGATTATGTAGCAAATGCGGCAAATCTATAATCATGCAAAAATCGCTGCGGCTGCACAATCACATAGTTCCAGTGGCTCTGCTTATAATGCCTAACTTTAGTTTGAGGGTAGCTAGAAAAATGATTAAAGGACTCATTTAATAGTAATTTAAACCCCAACTTAATGGTCAAGTCAGATTTTATATCACTATTTTGAAAATTACACTTTCAGAAAGTTTACATTTTCCTGTCTGAGCCAAATGTGCCATTCTGCCAGTGTTCACTATCACCCAGGAGCTGAATAGCTCCTTGATTAGGTGTGTAGTGGTCCCAGAGCCAAAGGGAGAGGGGTTGACCTGCCCCTGACACCACAGCCATCTGGGCTGTGCTCTGGAACTCAAACCACTTGAAAGAACGTCTACCCTGTCACAGGCAGATGTAGCTCACACCTGGGCATGACTCCTCTATTGTCCAGCTCGCCAGCCAGGCACCAATCCCAGTGGGAGAGGAGCTGCTATCAGAGTCAGTTATGAATGACCAAAAGGGAGGGCTTGCTGATTATCATGGCCACGCCTCTGGGTGGCCATAGGAAGCTCTGCACAGGGAAATACAAGTTTTGCCATGTTAGTTTTAGGTAGAGAGGGGCACTGTGGGGTGTTTTACAGTAAAGCATACGGGAAGTGCTGCAAGAATGGGTAGGGTCATCCCTGGGATCTCTTATCTCATTGGTTAAGGAGTGGCCAGACATTTTCATTACTCACAGGCTGGCACTGTGCATAAATGTGGCACTCCAGCAGCCTCTTCAGAATGCCTCTGAACCAGTGAAAGACTTGCTGTTGAGACCTGTGAGGAGAACCCTAAGGGCTAGACCATCTCCCACCTGTACCCAGGACTAAGAGGTGGACTCCAAGGTCAGTTGGCTGACCTCCTGTTAAGCTACAGGGACATAAAAGCTGCAAGAGGCCCAATTTCATGAGGAGCCTAGTTGACCACAAAACTGGACCTGCCCTGGACCCTGCTGGTGGATTCTAATGGAGTGAGTCCCGGCCCCTAAGTGGTGTCCCTAAGGTCTTAGGGCCCTTAGATAAAAGTCAGGGTGTACTCCTCCTTCCCAAACTGCAAAAGCTGGGACTTAGAAACTTTTTGCCAACTTTTTCTTTGAAGAATCCGTGGGAGACCAGGACGGCTATTGACATTGAATCGCCAGTCGGATCCAACCTGATAGTCTGCCGCGCTGAAGGAGAGCTTACTTTCAGAAAAACGTGAGAATGTAGAGATCTTCAATGAGCCGAAGCAGATTGACATCGAGACTTTCCTAGGCATGGACACCAGACTTCGACTACTTGGAGCTTTCCCACCTTCGTCAATGACTGTTCTGGGATACCGCTCTTCAGCAACCCACGGTCATCAAACCCTGACTTGAATCCAGCTTGCGTGGCCGCTGGCTCATCGACGATCACCTTTTCTCCAGAAAAACTTCTTAGACCAAAGATAACTCTTTTATTAGGACCTACCTGGGAATCGTGTCTTACTCGCACTCCATTGCGGTCAGCCTCTGGGTAAAAGAGGAGTGATGCTGAGGCTGGTGGTGGGTGCCAGTAAGTGACGTAGCAAGGATGTCACGGGTCCTGGTGCAAAAAAGGTAAATGGCCCCTTGTTTTTTAATTTTTTTTAAAAGTTTTTGGGGGGATTTGCGGAGCTGTTGCGACCCTTCCCGATATGTGTATTCCAGTGCTGCGGGCGGTCCACAAAACCGGCGCGTTTTTTAACAATACTTACAACCATATATTTACAATATAAAATTGATGTTTGAGGTAAGTGGTTTACTAAAATAATTTTAAAAAAGTATATTCTAATAAGCAAATATAGTTATCAATGTTCTTTTAATACATTTTCCAGCTTCGCGATGGCGCCGCAACGTCACTGCGAATACCATATGACAGGCAAAGAAAACTGTATGATAGGTTAAAATACCTCTCAATCTTATTTGAAGGAAGTCCCTCCTGTTTTGTTCCTCATTGGGTATGGCACTTTATCTTACACCTTTTCCATTGAGCTGGATAGCTGTTTTTTTTCATTTGGTGGTTTTTCTTAGTTTAGTAATGTCATTTTCCAGCAGTCAGCAGCCAGACCTGCAGCACTAGGACAGTTCTTGTGAAGAAGAGCATCCTGCCCCAAAAAAGGAGAGCATTTATTGGAAATTGTTCATGATACCTAAAGGGGAGAAAAAGGTGGTGGCGAGGAAAGTGCAATGCACTCTGTGCGACTGAACTCTGTCAAGGGAGATTGAGAAGAAGTACTCGCATGGCACGAGCTTGATGCTGAAACATCTTAAAACAATACACCAATGACATCTGGCAAAGGCACAGAGGGAGATGGATGGACAGCAGGCTTCTACCTAGGGTATGGCTCATCTAGCACCAGGAGATTCACTTCCATCTGATGTTCCAGCTCCACCTCTGATCCCAGCAAGAGATCCTGAGCTTGGGAATATTGGCACTTTTTACAGGATGTGCAATAAGGTCCTGACTGTAGGTGAACAGTCAATTCCAGCAATTCTCAACGCTGCAAAAGGCCATAAATGCTATTTATTTTTTGTTCAAGACGTTTTGCACAACTTGTGTGTGTTCTGTTTTTAGTTTTTTTGTTTTTTTACAATTGCCAGTTATACAAACTTAAGAAAAACACCCAAAACCTAACATTTTTAAAAATAGAAAAAAAATCAAAATCTCCAAATAAAAAAAAGGTTCTTGTTAGAACCACCTTTTATGGTTTAAAGAAAGACAAACTATATGTTACATGTTTGTCACTGAATATATAAATATCGGTTAATGTATGTTTATATATATATTTTAGTTTGGCTGTTTCGTTGTTTGTATGGCTGTGTTTGTGTGGGTGTGAAAATATGTTTGGAAGCAGCTGTAGAGGTTGTAATTGTCAGTATCAGTGTGTGGCTGGGTGTGTGAATGGGTGTATGAATGGCTGTATTGGTGTGTGAGTGGCTGTATGGGTCTGTGAGTGGGTGTGTGAGTGTCTGAGGGGTCTGTGAGTATTTGTGAGAGTGTCTTAGTGGGTGTCTGAGTGGTTGTACAGGTGTCTATGGAACTTTCACTGTGTATGTGAGTGCTGTATAGTTGTCACTGGGTGTGACAGTGGCTGCATGGGTCTGTGAATGGGTTTGTGAGTGGTTTTCTGGGTGAGCGAATGGCTGTGTGAGTGGTTGTATGTGTGGAGTGTGGAAATGTGAATGGTTACATGGGTAGGTGAGTGGCAGTGTGAGTGACTATATTGGTGAGTGAGTGGGTGGGTAGGTGAGTGGCTGTATGGGTGGGTGAGTGAGTGCCTGTATGAGTAGCTGTATGAGTGAATACGTGGGTTTATGAGTAGCTGTATGGTTGAATAAGTGAATGTGTGAGTGGTTGTAGGGGTGAATAAGTGGGTGTGTGAGTAGCTGTATTAGTGAATAAGTGGGTGTGTGAGTTACTGTATGGGTCAGTGAGTCGCTGTATGGGAGAGCGAGTGTGTGTGTGTGTGGCTGTATGAGTGAGTGACTGGGTGTGTGAGTGACTGGGTGTGTGAGTGGCTGGATGTGTGAGTAGCTGTATTGAAGACTGAGTGGGTGTGTGAGTGGCTCCATGAGTGAGTGAATGAATAGGTGTGAGTGGATGTATGGGTTAGTGAGTGGCTGTGTGAGTAGCTGTATGGGAGAGTGAGCCGGTGTGTGAGTGGCTGTATGGGTAAGTGCGTGTGTGAGTGGTTGTATGGGTGAGTGGGTATTTTTAGTGGCTGTATGAGTGACTGTGTGGGCCTCATAGTAGCTGTGTGAGTGGCTGTATAGGTGAGTGAGTTGCTGTGTGAGTGGTTGTATGGGTAAGTGAGTGGGTGTGTGAATGGCTGAATTGGTGAGTGACTATGTATGAGTGAGTTAGTGGGTGGGTGTGTCAGTGGCTGTATTGGTGTTTGGCTTGGTGTGTCAGCGCTTGTATCTGTGTCTGCCTGGAAGTGTCAGTGCCTGCATCAGTGTGTGCTTGGATGTATTAGGGCCTGTATTGGTGTGTGCCTGGGTGTGTTAGTGTCTGCATAAGTGTGTGACTGGTGTAGGAAAGTGCCCCTTTTTGCATGGTTAACAACCACTTTTTGCCAGACATCTGATGCACTATGACTTGATGTGCCCTGGGACCCTGCCAATCAGAATCCCAGGGCCTGTGTTCTTTCCCAAACCTGTACCTTTGTTCCCACAATTTGCACATCTCTGGCCACAGGTAAGCCCCTTGTAAAAGGTACCATGGGTACCAAGGGCACTCTGACCAGGGAAGGCCAATAAGGGCTGCAGCACTTATTGTGCCACCCTTAGAGAGACCCTTCACCTTAACACCCACAAACTGCAATTGCAGACTGCGTATTTTGGTGCAGAGAAAAGTGAAGAGTCGACATGGCACACATCCTTGTGTGCCATGCCTGCAATCCACTGCCTATGGCCTAGGTAAGTCACCCCTCTAGCAGGGTGCAGTAGACCAGGTGAGGGTACAGTTGCATGAGCACTGTACCCCTACAGTGTCTATGTCCATTCTTAGACATTGTAAGTGCAGTAAAGCCATAAAGAGTATATGGTCTGTGAGTTGGTCTCTACGAACTCCACAGCTCCATAATGGCTTTACTGAAACCTGGGAAGTTTGGTAGTAAACTTCTCGGCACATTAAACCCACACTGATGCCAGTGTGGGAATTAATGTAAAATGCACTCAGAGGGCATCTTAGAGATGCCCGCTGAAATAACGACCAGCCCTGGTGTGGTTCCTGAATGGCTGCCCACCATTTGCCACCACCAAACAGGTTTCTGGACCCCTGGGTAGAGGGCCTCTGCTCTCTGGGTCCAGAAACAAAGCCCATCCTGGGCAGAGGTGTCATTCCTCCTCCGCCAGGATGGGCTAGGTCAACGAAGGGGAAGCTTCAAAGGTCTGCCGCCTTAGTAAGCTGTCCCTGCCTTTTGCTGCCCCCAGCAACTGGCTCCCACCATTTCTGATCCCCACTTTGGGCGGGAAGATCAGCGGGAAAACCAAGTTAGGAGGAGAGGTGTGCCCACCTTTGCCAACCCCACCCCTCAGGTTAAGCACACATCTCAGTCCCCTCCATCTTGAAAATGAAGGGTACCTAACCAAATAGAGAGAAGCTCATACCCCTCCCACTGGAGGGTGGCATAATAGGGGGTGTACTCACCCCAAGGGAGGGACCTATTGGTCACAACCTGAACACCCCTTTAAAGCTCATAAATTTAGTATTTAGGGGCGACCCTGAACCTTGCCTCCTCAGATTCAAGGAAGAAAGAAGAAGGACCAAAGAGCCATGCTGACCCAGGAAGAAGATGACATCAACTGCTTTGGCCCAGGCCCTACCGGCTTGTCCCGACTCTGACTTGCCTACAGGGGAAACCCCAGAGTGTCCAGCAACCCCCCAGACCGCTGAGGATCTGCCCTGCACTTATCACAAAGACTCTGTCTTCTGTGAGCACCAGATTTTCTCAACCCAAGACTCCAACACAGAAACCGGATCCAGGCGGCTCTGCGGTTCTGCACCCGTTGCCCACGGCCCGAGTTCGAGTGGTCCAACACCTCAAGGAGGTCTCCCCAGCGATCCTGACCTGGGAACTGGTGATTTCTGACCTAACTTGAGCTTCAGACCGAAGCCTGCAGCCTCAACCTGAAGGGTCCCCCCGTCCGCGACCAGAGCTGGTTAGAAGATCCGACGCCTAAAGACACCCCTGCACCCGACGCCCCATGGCCTTGGGTGGCCCAACCAACGGTGTTCAGGCATCCCCCAAGAACCCAACTTACCTCTCCATCCGGTGGTTGCAGTCAGGAAACCTCCTTTCCCTGAGCCTGCAGCATTTTCTTCAAACCGGAGATCTCCATTGCAAATCACAGGGCTCTTGACGTCTTCTTGGCACTCTGCATCGGGCCGCCTCCGTGCCGCTGATGGTGCAGCTCCTGTGCCGATTGTTGGCCCCTGCAGTGCTGATCCTAACCCCAGAAGCTTTGCTCCCACAACCTTGTGGCTTGCTGATAAGCAGCCCCAGACCGAAGGCCCCCTAGTCCCATTGGCTAACATTGGTGGTGCGATTTGAGTGCCTAACTGGACCTAGGGGAACCTTGGAGCTAAGCCCCAAAGGCTATCCGTGAAGGTTGTTTACTTACCTGCAAACCGTTCTTTTCTTCCATAAGAACCAATGTTATGATTTTCCCTCCAAAAATGTTCCAAGTATTGAACTGACTTTTGTATGAAAACCGAAGTAATCTTCTTTGAACTAAAAACTGTCGTACTTACCTGTGTTTTGTAAGACCAACGGTGTGATACTTAGGCATATCCCCCAGTAGTAAAAGTAACTAAAAAGTAATCTAAAAGTACTCTAAAGAAATTTATATGCATTCTAAACTGTTTTAAAAGCAGATACAAACCTGTAACGATTGCAATTTCAACCACAACTGCATTTCCTTGTAAAGTTTTGCATTTGAAAGCATATCCTACTTACCTGTGTCAAGTCCTGCTTGGTTCTAGAAATAAAACATAAGTATGGCATTCAGATACTAGGGTATTCATGGACAAAGAAAGAAAACCAGACCAAGAAAAGACTACAGAGGAACCAGAACCTATGCAAATAGGTAGTGTAAGAGGAACCTTAAGTGAAGAAGAGCGACAAAGACGGCGTGATATGAAACTGTTTCTATTGCGGAAAAAAGGGTCATTTCCTTTTGACTGTGCTTTGAAACCAAAGAAAAAACCAGGAATCGTGCAACTAGTATCCCCAAAGCCTGCTGAAACGAGTGTTTCGGGTAGTTCTGGTCTCATAGTCTCAAAAACTTTGGCACAAATCCCTTCTCTGCAAGCTTTTCATCATTTTTTTTATTCACACTCATATTTCATGGGAAGAACATTTTACTGATAAACACATCATGATTGATTATGGTGCTACAGTGAATTTTATGGATTTATCGTTGGCCAATCACTTAGGTATTCCTACCTTGCCTAAAGACATCGTAGATGAAGTAAAAAGCATTGATGGAAGTGCCATCAAGTCAGGTACTATCACTCATTCCACTATGGATCTCTGTTTGATCATGTAGGAATCCCATAAGGAAATTGTGCGGTTTGATATAATCCAAGCACCTCAGTTCCAGGGAATACTGGGCAACCCTTTGATCACAAAAGATATTGATTGGGTTAACCATTACCTTCCGATCTGATCTCTGTACTACACGTTGTATGCAGACTACCGAGGCTCAAAAGGAAGTAATGGCAACAGTGGATATTACTACTCCAACGTTACCTTCCCATTAACATGAGCTTGCAGAAGTATTTGATAAAAGAAAAGCTACCGCCCCTCCTCCTCACCGACTGTTAGAAATGGGGTTTGTGGTTGGCTAGGTTATGCACTTAAGCCAGGCAGAATCCACCAAATCTAGTCAGGATAAGGGAGTTACACACCCAAGATAAGCCCTGCTCACCCCCTTGGTAGCTAGGCAGAGGAGTCAGGATTATCCCAGAGGCAATGTCTAAAGCGTTTGCGCAAAACACACAGTGACACACTACACACACCACAAAAGAGACTCCACACAAGGTTATATAAAAATCTCATATATTGTACATAAAACCACAGTCACATATATCACAATCACATAAATCATAAATCACTTTGCCAACTAGGAAATTGTCATAACAGTACATGTAGTGCAATAAGGTAATTAATTATAGGTTGCACACGTCATCACAATATCCTCCCTGCGCGTAATACGTAGTTCCTGAAAATGATACTTGTTATTTTGTAACTGCCAGGCATGAAAATGATGCAGTTAGGTCACACATAAATCACCACATACCACTGTACATGAAGCACCATATGCATACTACTACAACATCAGAAGTGACTCGTCTTCAGCGAGTTCAGAATGCAGCCGCCCGAGTCTTGTTGAGGCTCCCTAGAACTTATTCCGCGACGGGTGCATTGCGCCGTCTAGAATTGGTTACCCATGGCCAAAAGGATTGTATTCAAAGCACTATGACTGACCTTTAAAATACTAAAGCTTTCATCCCTTGAGATTCTGGCTAATTTACTGATCCCCTATGTACCTACCCGTCAGCTACGCTCTGCTGAGCAATTTTTGGCTACGGTCCCTCGGGTCAAGCGCCTCAGAGCTGGGGGCCGGTCCTTCCGGTATTTAGCCTCTAAATTGTGGAGCTCCCTCCCTATTCAGATCCGCCGCCTGGATTGCTTGCTATCCTTTCGTAAGGCCATCAAAACCTACCTGTTCCCCTTGGTTTAGTCTCTAGCTTCCCTCTGACAATGCTACCAGCGCCGGGACGCCTCTTCGCTGAGGCAGCTGTGCGCTATATAAGATTACCTAACACAACATAACATAACATCATCATCAGGCTATAGGGCACCTTACTACTGTGCTCCTCTTAGGTACTATGCGTTAAGTTTCACAACACTTTGGTGGTGGACACATATATCATAATAAAAAGAAACATGCAATCGGTAATGGAGAAGCCCAGCCGAAACTGTAGGCTGCAGCAGCACCTGCGTGCCTATAATGGGGAATGTGGTAAACCTTCAAAGGGAATTGGGGGCCACCATTTGCAGATGGCAATACCGGAGGCAGCTGCCTGCAACCACGCGGTGCAGCTGCCGGAGACAAGGGTAGCCTCCTCCAGACAGAAGCCAACAAGCGGGACACACTCCACCTGCCGAAGGCAGTGCCGCACACACCACTGCGGCCCTAACGTCCAAAAGGTGGTCTGGCGTTGTGGAGTCCACAGGTGGGCCCGCTGGGCTCTGCGGTCGTTCGGCTCACGGGGGTGGGGCGGTAGCGTCGGCCCGGTGCGGTTTCCCAGTTGCTACGGCAATTTGCTGGAGCTGCGTCAAGGCTTTCCTTCCGTCAAGCGCTCCCCTTCCAGGGCTTTCCCTTGTTGCTGCGGCCCTTCTCCCTTGCTGAAGAGGGCGGTGTGATCGCAGCAGGCATGTGCTTCACAGGACTTGAATAAGGATAACAAAGCGATCGCCACACGCTTCCTGCCGGCAAAGAGCTCTCCACAAGCTCTAGAATGGAAAGCACAATGCTATTGTTCTCACAGAGTTCGGGGGCAATGGCAAGCACTCTACCTGCGCTGAGCTGAAAAAGAATACAGTACTTCTCACACGCTTTAAAGTAACAGGGTGAAGAACAGTCCAGTCCTCCTTCTGTTCTAGACAAGAGCGGCAACTGCAGGCCAACCCACCCCCTCACACCATACAAAGGGTGGCACACCTCACACAGCGCTTCAGCTCTCCTTCCAGGCAGGTTACTTGTAGATCCAGCAAGGATCTTTCCTCAACCCCCCTTGTGACTGAACAGAGTGAATGCACATCCTCAGCTCCTGTCACTCCAAAATCCAGATGGTGAATACAAAAACAGGCAGAGGCACACAGAATGGTAAAGCAAGAAAATGCTCACTGTCTCAAGGTGGCATTTTCAAACACACAATTTAAAAACCACTTTTATTAAAAGGTGTGTTATTAAATTATGAGTTAAGAGAGCCTAAACCCGATTTCTTTATCTTGTCCCAATTGAAAGTTACACATGTAAAATGTTACAGTGCAGCTCCTATGGGACAGACAGCCTTTCAATAGTGAAAAACGAAATACAGAGTATTTCACTATAAGGATATGTAAAACACACCAGTACATGTCCTACCTTTCACATACACTGCACCCTGCCCATGGGAGTACCTTGGACCTACCTGAGGGGTACCTTACTTGTAAGAAAAGGGAAGGTTTGGACCTGGCAAGTGGGTGCATTTGCCAGGTCAACATGGGAGTTGAAAAACTGCACATGCAGAGACTGCAGTGGCAGGTCTGAGATACATTTACAGGGCTACTCATGTGGGTGGCAAAACCAGTGCTGCAAGCCCACTAGTAGCATCTGATCTATAGGCCCTGGCACACACCGTGCACTTTACTAGGGACTTGCCAGTAAATCAAATATGCCAATCATGGATAACCCATCATAATCACAATTTACACAGAGAGCATATGCACTTTAGCACTATCAGCAATGGTAAAGTGACCAGAGTCCTATAGCCAACAAAAACAGTGTTAGAAAAATAGTAGGCAAAACGTTTGGGGATAAACCTGCAAAAAGGGCCAGGTCTAACACCGACCCTATGGATCGACTTGGTGCCTGGGGGTCACATTCCTTGTAGCAGAATATATGCCTCAACAAAGAAAGAAAATATGTAAATGCGAGAATACCTTTTTGACATGCTCCGCATCGGTTTCATTAGGCCTTCACGGTCTCCAGCCTCCTCGTCTTGGTTTTTCGTACCCAAGAAGGAAGGAGGTCTTTGTACTTGCATAGTGTATAGAGCCCTCAACAACATTACAATAAAAAATCATTAACCGTTGCCATACTCTGCCAAAACACTATGACCTTTGTGAATTTTCCTTCATCATTTCACTGCATGTCTACACCTTCGAAGGAATGTTTGAAGGGTAATGGGGTTAGAGCCTACACTGATCCACGCACTGTGATAAAATGTCACTCATGGAGACAATGCTTTCAATGAAGTTCCTTGTAAGGGTGAGGCAGAAGGGACCACGGGACGCACCAGGTAAATTTGTAAGTGTTTTTATTTTCACTTTGTTTTGACCCTTTTTTAGGGATTGATCAGACCAAACAAGAGCACCCAACACAAAAAGTCTTCAAATGGAAAGTAATTGTGGGATAGTGTCATCCACGGCTCCTCTTGGTCTTTCTGCTTCAGGCTCTCGGGATCTCGTGGTGTTCGGGTTCACACGGTCTCTTCCTCGGGTCAAGATGCAGGGGAAAGAAAAACAAACATATTCTGGGGTTACCACGTGGTTTTCTGGTTTCCTCAGTGAGTGCTACCGTCACCAAAGCCAGGAAGTGCGGGAGAGGGAAGTGTGAGGAAAAAACGACGCGGTGCAGGATTAAAAAGAGCAACACATGTGCACTATTCTCCCGTGCCTTCCCACCACCCCCACCAAAACGTCCCTCTCAGCGGTACTCGCCTTAAACCATGACCCGTGTCTAGGGCCGTGGCGTAGGGACCCGGGGCGTTCTCCCCCTCCTGTGGGCCGCCGGGTTTGGTAACCGTGTAGAATACGCTCTCCTGGGTCTCTGCTCTTCCGTAGCCTTCGTCCTTGTCCTCGTCTCTCTCACTCCTCGTCTCGTCTCTCTCACTCCTCGTCTCGTCCTTCTCCCTCTCCGCCTCCATCTCCTCCATTTCCGTCTCTACGCCTTTTGTTCCGTCCCCTTCTGTTGACGTCAGGGGCCCCTCCTCGGTCTTCCCGGCCGACACTAGACCGCTAGATGTTTCCTGTTTGGGTGATGGGTCGGCATTCCCCGTCGGGCGCTTCCGGTACGCCTCGTCTCCGTCTTCCTCACATTCCTATACCCTCTTTTCACACAAGAAGGACTAATCAGGATGAGGCCAGTTGTTTGCAATCTTTGGTACAATGGACGCACATATTTTTACTGGTTACTGTACAGATACTGTGAGTGCGCTGCATCTAGGAAGGCCAAAGAGGCTAGGGGATGTAATAAAGCATTGCTGTCGGACAGAACACCACCAATGACGAGGAGTGAAGTCCAGGCCACACCAATAAGTTAAGCTGACAGGCCACAGTGGACACTATTATTCTCCTGAGGGGTCACCGGCCTGGCTGCAGGTGGCTGGGGCAAGTTGCCTGTGCTCCAACGTGCTAGGATGCCTCCTACTTGGCATGGTAGATTACTCCAGGCAGATGGTCGAATCCAAAATAGCAGCAAAAGCCCAAGGCATTGGTGAGTGGAGCACCTGCAAGAGCTACACAGAGGAAGTCAGGGTCAGCAGGGATCAGAGGGCTTTCTACTTAGCACTCTCTTCTCTCCATCCAGTCTCATGAGGCAAAGTGAAAGAGGGGAGTTTGGGACAGGATCCCCTGCATGTGAAGTGGTTAAAAAAAAGAGTGGAGAGACCACTCTCACTCCTCCCGGACTATGAGTGGCACTGGGCGGTAATCTGCATAGGCCTGCTTAGGGGAGCCGCTTTTGCGGGGATCTTGCAGGGGTTGTTGAAAAGAACTCCCTTCAGCTTGCCCAAGGAGATAAAGGGCCCTGGGAGAGCACCTATCACTGCAGCGTGAAATGGCATAATCACCAAACTGAAATGCAACACTGGTGTGATGGGACCCACTAACTGGTTCACCCCAACTGAGGGGGTCTAGGACTGTGCATCAATAAGAAGCAGCACCTCCTCCCTAGTCAAGGTGCTTTTGCAAACGAGGTAAAAATGTTGACAGGCGGATACCTTGCTTGGTGAAATGATCGACCCATAGGATCGGACTATTGAAGGAATTGCACTGACCTACAATACTGGGCAGAGATCTGGCTTGTGTTCCCACCTGCAGAGACTATGGGGCATATGCAGGTTCATAATCTTCAGCACGGGTAGGCACTCCGAAATGAAAGTGCATCCTATGACAGAGTATTCTCAAGGAGACTGGAAATGTTTACAATTTCACTTATGCCCCCCCTTGGAGCCACCACGTGACACAGAGGACCGAAAACTTGACACTATCCTTGAGGCCATTACTGAGACCAGGAATGCACTGGAGAATAAAATTGTTAGTGTATTCAACCTATAGCTTCTCAATGACGATCATTGGAAAATGTCAGAGAGCATTATCAGAACTGAGAATATAGTGGCAGACTTTAAACCAGACACTGAAGACCCCAAAGCACAGACTAAAGGCCTGACCAAGCTTACTCGAAACTTGGATTATAAGGCTGAGGACTCCGAGGGGTGGGCCTGCCTCAACATTAGAAACACAGGTTTGCCTGGATGCATTTAGGGGAAATTCATGGTCACATTCGTGGAGAGCTGGCTTATGAAAGTGGTGAACTTAGGTGGGTTGATAGCCTTCTAGGCTTAGGAGATGGCTCATAGGGTTCTGGCAAGGGCATCGTCTCATTGGGCCTGCTCCACACCATACCAGTAGTGGCCAGCCTTCTGTACTTCAGGAATCGAGACTATACCTTGGTGCAGGCACATGAGAAGGGCCAAATAGGCATAGAAAACAACAGGTTAATGTTTTTGCTGACTTTGCTGCTGTGCGCCAAGAAATGGCCTCTTTAATGAAACAAAGCATAAGCTCAGAGAAATGGGGGTTTAATATGCGGTGTTATTGCCTGCCAAGTTGAAAACATTGATGGACTCTGGCACCAGATTCTTCTCTGATCCACAAGAAATGTGAGATTGGACGACTGAGGGCACCTGAATGGTGGTGGAACAAATGGCAAGAATGCAGGATTCAAGATACCACATTGCCGGAAGTGAAGCAGGAGAAGGTGGTAACTCAGGTGCCCATTTCGTCAGCAGGTTCAGACAGACAGGGTGCCAGCTATGGTGGCAGCAGCTCATCTCTAGGAAAGCCCAATCAGCAATGAGGCCGTTAACTTGCCCAGAACAGGAACAGACTCCAATTTTGGTCCAGACATAGACTTATCCCAGAATGTGGCAGAGGAGGAACAATTGCCCAGGGTCACTCTGGGCACAGCTGACAAACGAATATGTAAAACAACATGGGGATTAACTCTGATGACTCCCATCACGGAGGAGCAGTAAAAAGCAGCATTGGCACAGATGAGCTTGAGTAATATGCAAGTATTCAATGGCTTGGTTGACAACCAGAGTGCTAGGCATTTCGCATAGACACTTCCTAAATTGGCTGACCACTATCCCACCGACCACTGCATACTCCTAAAAAATGAAGCTTCAAGGTTTCATTTTTTTCTTTTTAAACGTATCCCGTTTTCCTTTAGGGAAAATGGGCAGCATTAACATTTTAAAATAAGATTACTTTATTAAAAAGCAGTCACAGACATGGTGATCTGCTGACCTCAGCATGCCACCATCCTTGTGATGGCTGTGATTCCTAATGGGTCGCAAACTGCAACCTACCTCATTAATATTCACGAGGTAGGTCGATTTGCGACCCACAAGTGCCTGTTAATGAAACTCAATGAGTTTCATACAATAGGAATACTGATTGCGATTCTGTCCGAATCGCAATTAGGAATTGGTATTTCTAATGTTGGTACATCTGGCCCTAAATGCCACAGATGTAGTGAAGGAGGAGATCTCCATCACATGATTTGGACTTGCCATAAATAAGCAGATGAGTGGGAGGAGGCGATATAATTTGTTAATGTGGCAACAGACAGCTTTCTGCAACCTATGAGAACTGCGTACTGGGAATGCATCCGTAACCTTGGGGGGCAAAAATGACAAGAAGATTCATAGATTTGGCCTTGGTACAGGCCAAAATACAGGTGACTATGAGGTGGAAGGTGGCAGCAGGACGCAGCATCGGTAGCTAGAGAAGGGAAATGCTGAGGTGGAAACAATAAGAGAGCATGTTGCTCCTTAGAGATGAGAAGAGGGCTGGGGTAAGACGAATACAGACAGAGCTTAGGACGTGATTTTGGTCTCAATAAGTGAGCCTAGTTGAGACCAGGATGTCTTGGCCGCATCCCAGACATCTCCTCACAACCCCCCTCTCAAAATAAAGGTGCGTTAGAAATAGCTACAGACAGAGGTACGCCCCCTGCCCGGATGTTAGCAGCTGTTGTGATCGTCAGGAGAGAGAACTGCACACTAGCTACACATTATTGTGGTCCACCAGACCATTTATAGCCCCTCATCAGCACTGGGTTACATAGTCACAGAGGAACCTCCAATGCTTTCTTGGTTGGTGGTGGTTTTTACCACTTTAAGTTGCTGATGTAAGGGAATGGTTGACCATCTTGTGAGTAAGGTGCTCTGTAGATTGATTGGCATCTCCCGGTTAGTAAGCCCTGTGATTCCTACTGATCAGTGCAGGGCTGAGTTTGGAGGACGATCTCGCTTGGCATGAACTGTCTGGGGAGGGGAATGAAGCACGCCTGTGGATCTAGCAGGTGCTACTGTAAGATAACTACAACTACGCAGCTCTGCTTGTTGCTAATAATGAGGCTTATTGATTGCTTTGATACTGGTAGCAGATTGTAAAACCAATAAGATACGTTAAAAAAAAATTAGGATTCCTCCTCTGGTATAAAATAAGTTTACCTTCTTTGATAGAACACTTATTCACTCCTGTCTTGACATACTCCAATTGAGAGGTTATGATTTCTACTATCTCTAACTCTTCTCTTCTGGGGTCCATTGCTATGCAGTCCTTGCAGTAAAACAGTCAATACAGATTGAAGATTAAAGTAGGTTTTGCACAAAAGTAGAACAAGGGAGCCCTTCGTGGAGCACAAAGCTAAGGCCTAATGAACCTTTAAAGCAGGTGAACAGGAAATTAAGCTTTCATTGCAATGTGAAATACACTTACCTTCGTGAAAGGTGATGGCTACAGCGAACTAGGATGTGCATACAGTGAATGGAAACAATTCCTATGAAGACAAGGCTTAATGGCCCAAGCTGTATGGAGAAATAACACAATTTCCCATTTTAGCATGCAAACATTTTCAATCTGATGCATTTATATCATGTCCAATCATATACAATAAAGGTAACTCACTCTTTTACATCTCTGCCATCAACAAGCGACTGTGAGAGACTAGACTAATTTAATTTAAAACCATTGCAGTTGCTCAGTCTCCACACAGTTATTAAGCCCATGGGTCAACCCTAATCTCACCAAATCTAAGCGCATATTGAGAAGAACAGATTCCAGCTCCAATCTCCTGACAGAAGGAAAACGAGTATGCTATATATTCCATGGTTAAAATTTCCCAGAGATCTTGTAACCACATGGTTTTTGATCAAGATTTAGCTTTTTTCCACCAGCCAGCTATTGCCATCAGAGTCGCACATAGCAACAGCATCCGGTCCAGAAATTACATACCCATGACATTTCTCAAATCTAGGATAATAAACCGTGGCTTCTCTACAACTAGATACACTTGTACATTTTTGCTGCACTCCAGATGATGCGACACTTACAAAAGGCTCATTAAGTGCAGAGTTATGTGTAACGTTCTCCAACGTTTGTTTGTTGTGTTGTGATGCACTCTACTCAGTTTGTTCAGGACATAACGTGACAGAAGCAGTAACTAGCAATTAATAATTCTCTCATGTTTTGTCTTTGGCATGCTTCTTCATAGAGCCTGATATATGCCTTCCTACAGCTTCTTCCTACTGTGACATATACCCCCACTTCGGCTAGATGTAAGGTTTTTTACAGATTATATAAACCTGTGATCTGTATTTTTGAAACCAGAACAATTTAGCATCAGGCTTTCAAATAGGGTGACCAACTGGCATGGGTGCAAATTCAGGACGGTGAGTGTAAAAATTCAGGACAAAGGGTCAAAATTGAGGACAAAAATTCAGGACAGGAGTTCAAAATTCAGGACAGGAGTTCAAAATTCAGGACAAAACTTCAGGACAAAAGGTACGTTTTACAGACATCAGAGGAGGTTGTGCAATAGTATATAAGTAAGTAAACAGACAACCACTTAAAAGTACAAGTCAAAATAAGTTTATATTAGGTTGAGACAATTGTGCACTTCACGGTTTTTCAGTATGCGTGCAGCTTTGAGCAACTATGCAGGTCTTCAACTGGTATTTCATATGATAATAATCGATTTATATGGTTAATGCACTTGGTTGTCCAGTTTGATATTTTGTTTACAATTCATGGTCCTGAGCAGGCATGTTTGGTGAGAGAAATGGTTGGGAAAATCTGTTCGGATAGACATTGAGATGTAAAGCGGCACGCATAGGATGCAGCTAATTAGGACCTGCAGTGCTGGACTAGAGTGCAGTCCTCCGAGTGACCAGCTTTATGTGTCAGATCGCTTCAAGCATTCCATTTCTGTTCAGCTGGTGATGACTGGTATAGTACTGAGTGATGGATAAGACCCACAGCGGAGAGGTTTTGTATGAGGGTAAGCATTAAGCAGGAAAAGGGAGTTATTAACCAGACTGCATGAACTATAATTGGCTGCACACTGCTGAGTGTTATGGTATAATTGTGGGTGAGAACGGTTAGATAGGAGTTGACATTACTATATAAAGCCCTGGTTTGCCATATATCAGCCCTCCTTATTTTAGCTGTATATTGGAAATAGTATACTGATTGGGCTGTTTCATTTCTGTGAGCTTTAAACTGCAAATTCTCATTGATGCACAGAAGTGTACTGCAAACTAGAAACTGTATACACTGTTGAGGCATTATTGCAGGGCAGAAGGAGGCACTGCCTTTTACATACAGAACATTTTCTATTGAAAAGGAAGCAAAATGCCATCATGCAGTTTTACTGATAAATCTATATAGTGCATAAATACTAATGTGTGGAAATGTGGTTTCAGCAAATATGTATCATTTGAATATCACCAAGTAAATTGTCTTGATTGTTTTGATCCTATTAAAACTCTGTTTCCAGCACACTGTTGAATTACAAACAAGTGGTCCATTTGTGGTTTCCTAACTGCTGATATGTTTTGAAACATTTGCACAGTTTATTTACAGATATTTAAAAGTTATTGTGTGTTACAAACAAACTGACAGCTTATAGCCTTGTTTTCGCACCCCCAAGAATATTTGAGAAAATTTGGTGAATTCTACAACACATTTGTGATTATATATCAATTGTATTAGCTTCTAAAGCATAGTAAATAATGACTTTACTGTGCACCAGGATACGACAGTCTTTGATGGGGCTCTTCAATGATTACCTCACTATCACCAACAGTGCCTCTCATCTCCCCACAGCCCCTCTCTCACATGTATTTCATTTGTTTTATAGCCCTTCTCGTACCAGTATAAGATGTCAGAGCACTTTACATCACACATAAATACAGAGACAATGAATCATACATGTGTAAATCAGTGTATAGAATATGTTACATAAGGCAAAGGGCACTACAAGGTGTAGGATGCACATGTCCCCTATACTGGTAGCCATTTTGTAAGAGTGATTGGTCTAAAGAAGCATACACTCAGGATTCAGAACATAACACCGTGGTTAGGGTTAACTTTAATGATAAGAATTTACACCTACCCTAACAAACCTTTTTTAGCAACATCAGGATAATGAAAGACTGGGAAGAAAACATAACTTTCTAACCTGTACCATGCAGCATGCATGCAGCTCTTTGATGACAGTTCATACCTCACTGTGCTAGATTACGAATGTAACTTCTGAACTGCACAGTAACAAAAGAATCTCAGTGACAAAAGTAGTAACCCACTGAGATCTGCACATAAAATACTATTCTTTGATATGCATGGTACACATTCTTTGCAGCAGGCATATTAACCCTCTGTGCTAACTTAGATGATTCAAAACTCCCATCTCGCTCCAGCAGGTACATTAATCACCAGACACTGGTGAACCACGCCTGAATATAAGTGAGGCCGCTTTTACTGTTGCCTGAAAACAGCTGGATATACAAGGAACTTTGTAGTGCCAGCCCCCAGTAACAAAACTGCCCCCCCCCACCTTTCCAGCCTCCCAGGGAAATGCCCGATGCCAGGTCCTGCCCGGTCCGGCCAGTCGGGCCTTGCTACCACCCTCCAATGGTGCCCCCCATCTTCACATAGACCCTCTTTCATGTGCATTTAATTTCTTTTATACTGCTACTCATCCCAAGTATGCAGGGCAGGGTGTCGGAGTGTGTTACATCACACACATATTATATAGAGACATTGGGGCACATGCATCAAGCATTTTACCGGTCGCAAACGGGCCAATTCGCAGAAACGGGCCGTTTGCGACTGACAAAATGCCTTTTACGATGCATGTACCTTTTTTCATTCGCAAAATAGGTAAACGCAATTTTTTGCGATTACCTAAATTGCGAATGCATTTAGGGAATCGCAATTTGCGATTCCCTATTTGAGATGCATGTAGCATTTCCTAAATACGACTGTGCATTTAGGAAACGCTAATTACCATCAACTTCAAGTTGATGGTAATTTGTGCATGCATTGGAAAATACCCAAAAAATTGCATTTTTTCAATGCGCTATGTAGCGCACACATGCCCGTAGGGCATGTGTGTGCTACACATGTGCATACTTACCTTTTTGGGGGCGCCTCAGGGGGCCTTAGGATTTGCAAATCGCTATTAGGGAATGTTAAGAATTTGCAAGATTAATTGCCAATCCTTCATGCATAGGCACTTGCGATTACCAAATAGCGAGTCCTTAAAATTCGCTATTTGGTAATCGCAAATGATTACCTTGATGCATGTGCCCCAATGACTCATATAAATGTGAAAGTCAATGTATAGGAAATGTTACTTAAGATAATGGGGGCTACAAGGTGTAATAATTCTTTCATCCATCATTCAGTCTTTCATCATTCATTCTGTCCTTCCATCTGTGTGCCCATCCATATCTAAACATATTCAACCATTTGCAAACCTATCCATCATGTATCCTTCCATCCATCATTTCACTCATCCATCCCTCCATCCACCCTTTCACTAATCCATCCATTATCCATCCATCCACCCACCCTTTCACCCTATCCATCTGTACACTCATCCATCCACTCTTCCACCCATCCATCTATCCATTCCCTCATCCATCCAGCCATTTACCCTTTTCACCCATCCAGCCATCCTTTCACTTACTAATCATCCACCCAGTCACTCGTCCTACCACCCATTCACCCTTTCAGTCATCCATCCATCCATCCTCCCTTTCTCTCTATCCCCCTTTCACTTAGCCATCCATCCTTCCATCCAGCTACTCATCCACTCATGAATCCATTGACCCTATCACTCATACATCCTTTCACTCATCCATCCATCCTCTCATCCATCCACCATTTCACTCCTTCACTCATCTATCCATCCTTTTGCCCATCTACCCTCTCTTTCACGCACTCATCCATCCTTACATCCACCCGTTCACTCATTTGTCCATCCATTCACCCTTTCACTTATCAATTCATCCATCCATCCATCCATCATTTCACTCATCCATCCACCTATTCACTCACCCATCATCCACCCTTTCATTCATCCATCCATCCTTTCACTCATCCATCCACCCTTTTACCCATCCATATACCCTTCCACCCATACATCAATCTATTTACATTTTCTCTCATCCATCCTTCCACTCACTCATCCATCCATCCTTTCTCTCATTATCCATCCATTCACCCTTTCATTTATCCATTAACCCTTTGCCTAATCCATCCAGCCATCCCTTAACTTACTCACTCGCCTACCTTTTCACGTTAATTATGAGCTGAGCCTTTGTCTGCAGAATTTTAGACATAAGAGACCAATCAAGAACTCCACTCTAGCTTTAGTTCCTAAAGCAATGGGTGCGGTGGGGGAGGGTTCACTATGCCCCTGCACATAGACAGTCTGAAAAAGCGGATGTCATGCATGATGCACAGTGCCAGGATGTGAGGTGACTGTGACATCGTGTTGTTTCCAGGGTTTTAAGTGGGCTGAAAAAACTGGGGGGTCTCTCCAAAGGGGGTGTTCGATGTAATTAAGGGCGTGGCTTAAAACCCCTAAACTGAAAATCTGTGCTTAGCATAGTGTGCCGCACGACTGGTATTTTCCTGCTTCTGTCATTGCATCCAGATATATAATACAACAAGTACCGTTACACCTACAACAAGGCAAAACTATTGGCTTTGTCAATGGTTGTTAGTTGCATAAAATAAAAAAGCAACAACCATGGATTCATTGAATATAATACTGAAAATGTGTCAGTTCTAAAATGATGAGACTGTTAAAGAACTATAACCCCTTCTTTTTAACTTGTTTCACCGCCTTCTTTTCATGAACTGGATTCTCACGTAGCAGCATGGGCGTTTTTGTACATTTCTTCCATTTGACAGAATGCTCTGCCCTAGACCGAGCCAGGAGGAGGCCACCACATGCAGTAACAGCCCACACTGTACATTGTCATTCTGTATGTGACAATCAGCCGCAGACAGAATGACAATGGGCAGGGTGGGGCTGCTCTTATGCTCCGAGGAGGAGGCGAGGCGGCCCCATCAGGGAGCTGGGGCTCGCAGGCTAACAGTGCTGCTCCCTTCAAACTCCAAAATTACGGACAAAAGGCATTCGTAAAAGGGATCATCACGGACAACGGACGTGAGATCCAAATCACGGACGGTCCGTGAAATTTACGCAAGGTTGGTCACCCTACTTTCAAATGGGGTTAGCTGTCTTGTTGTTAACAAAGTATAAACTCCATTTTACACTGAGGCAACAGGATAGCCTATGAGTTCCCTCAGACATCATCCAGCAGATGGATGCAGGCATTCATTGCACCCGCGTGCACGGGGATCTCTGCCCCCCTTGAAAGTGCTGGATGGCTGCACTGTGAAAGGCGGATGAGCTGTTTCAATCAACCAGTCCGTCTTTCACAAATGTCCTGCATCCTGTGCAGCATGAGTTTGCGGCTGTCCTAGGGCGATGAATTATATCCAGTTGTGCGCACTGTCCTGATCTTCACCAGGTGCACCTAGTTAAAGGTGTGCCGCGGCACAAACAGGGATTGTGCACCCTTACTGGTGTACCGCCCCAGGCTGCTCATGATCTTTCAAGACACTCATTCCACCGACTCACTCAATAAAGTCAGCTTCATTTTTTGGGACTTCATCCAGGTATATATTTTAACAATCAGGCCTAGCTGTGGGGGAAGGGAATGGGCACAAAAGAAAATATATATGAAGAAACTGGGGGCCTACTTCCCAGAAGTCTCTGCGTGCGATGCACTTTGCAGAAAAAGAAAAAAGGGAGGCTGTAAAGCTGATGACTAGCCAGAGAGTAATGTGCTCAATGAAGCCGTGAAAGTAGCCACACCCCATTCTGGGTCTTTCATAGAGAAGCAAATTCAAATTTGTGACATTTAGACTCCACTGCAGCAGTCCAGTCCTGAAGAGACAGAGCCGCTTATCACGGTAACTCTGTGTGGAAAGGGTAAATATGGCGAGGCCTCACTGAGCCAAGGAGACAGGACAAAAATGTTTTAATTACCACACTCGCTTGCTCTCCCAAGGTCAAGTCATTGTTTATGATCCCACTGAGATGTTGAACAAGCCCAAAGGTAATCCAGAATTCCACTCTTTAATTTTCATCAGTTTGATTGAACCCAAGACTACTACTGAAGAAAGGGTTGGGTTTTAGCCTGTTCTGGTTCATCCACCCAACGACTGGTTTGATGAAATTTTGGAGTTACATTGCTAGGTCAATATAAGGCATTGGAGTAAACTGAAAATGGTGTTTACGATAAAGCCCACATGCATGTCAGGCTAGAACACCGCAAGATAAAGCAGGATCAGGCAAAACTACTACAACATGCTCTTTCAGGGCTCAGATCCTCACATTCACACAACTGACCTTAAATGCATCAGTCAGACTGTTTCCTAGTCTTTCAAGAATAAGACGGAATGTTGCCCACCTTCTACCACCGTCACTGGATTCCCATCAGCTCCCGAAACCAGTTCAGCTACCTTGAAAAACACAGGGACCTATGTACTGGACAACTAGTTACCTCAGCCGCCATAGCCGCCTTCAACCAGAAACGCTGCACCAGGTCCCACATTACTGCACCGTCTTCCATTATATTAACTTTCATTCAGGAAGTGGATCACAACCTATTCACAGCTGGAATGTTCACTCAGACTTGTGACAGACGCCTTTCCATAGCTCTGTAATGACCTTCAACAAACATGCCTGGCACACCGGCACATACCCATGACTACATGTACAGACATCATAAAGCCACAACAAGAACAGCCTTTTATCAAATATACATTAGGGCATCCAAGTGGTCAAATGCTGAATACTGTCCACAGAAACAGCTGCCATCTGGGCTCGTAGCGTTCAAGAGACGAACATTACGCATACGCCCCATTTCACGTTCTCAGATCATCTACTGCAAGACTCTAGACAATCCCCCCCCCCCCCCTTTACAGAAGATTGTGCATTTGAGGGACTGTTTCTTGCGCTAATCAGGCTGCACTTAGGAATTTTCTTCCAATGGATAACGGATCCATATATAAACAGCTGCATATGAGTAAAGCCTTATTTCTGCCAAAACTAGTGCACCCACCAGCCTGTCTTCAAACCTTTCAAGATTTGCTAATTGAGTTACAGAGTAAAGGAAGCACATTTCAGGTGCAAATTCACTCAGGAACCATCTAGTAACATCACAAAATCTAAACAGTGCAATCTGTAACAGTAAAACCTTACAGTACAATCTGTAGTTGTTCTTTTGTATTCGGATGCTTAGTAAACCTAAATTAGGTCTATGGAAGGTAGAGAAGAGAGATTTTGGATTAGAGGGATGGAATCTTTATATACACCACCTATGTAAACCTACTTTACTTTAGTTTGGTTATGCCACAACTCAGCTCTAAGAAAGTCTATGGTTATCCCGGGGTAGGTGAGGCACAAGCAGCAGGCAATTCACTACAGAAATGCGTGCTATATTCAAGCAGTTCCAAACAAGATTACGTTTAAACGCATAACACAATAAAATTCAAAGCAATTAAAAAATGCAAGAAAGATATAATTGTCAAAATCAGACAAATGGAGCTGGAGATATAAGTTTTTGAAAATGTAAGGCGCAATGGTAAAAAATAAATGGAGATGTAAAGGACAGGTGCATTACCTAAAAATAAAATGGCCACCATATGCCACTCTTGCTAAACAAAGAAAAGTAACCATCAGACTGTTCTGCTTTACTGAGTCCTGGTGATTAGGGAAGGGGCTATGCTGGTACATGTCAATACTTGCAATCTTCCAGGTGTTCTTCTGAGGGACTCAAGTCACAGTCCAGGTGCAATAGGCATCACTGTCCCTGTTTCTTGCTACAACTAATGTTTCAAACTTTTTTTGATGTTGGGAAAGTCACTTTTGGCCTCTGTTATCGCCCTCAGAGCCTCAGGGCGAGAGTCTAGGCACCAGGTTTCTCTATCGAAAGTGCTCTTTTCAGGGTCCAGTACCAATCAATCACCGACATTTATAAAGCGCACAGCTATTCAGCCACAGTGTACCGGCACTACAGGACAGTGGCTGCTGCTGAAAATCAGGCAGCATGAAATGCTGAATTGAAGAGCCACGTTTTCAGCTTAGGTGTGAAAGATCCAGCATCTTTGATCATCCGAAGATGCCTGGGTAGAGAGTTCCATCCCCTCACAACACAGCAAAATAGGAATCACCCCATCTTCTCGTCTTAGTTTTAGGCACAACAGTCAACAGACTGTCTGAGACTGATATTGCGAGAGCCTCTTACATAGAGTTTTAGATCCAAGGCTGTAGTAAGCTCTGTGTGCTAATATTAGTCTTTTAAACTGCACTCTCACCTTAATGGGCAGCCAGTGGAATATCCTACGGTCTCTTTGAATAGAAGTATAAATAGGAATCCAATGCAGGAGCCGAGCTGCCGCATTCTGTACCAACTGGAGTCTCTTTAGGAGGTACTTGGGGAGACCCGAGTAGAGAGCATTGGCATAATACAGCCGTGAAGTTAGAAGGGCATGAATCACCAGCTTCTGGCAGACATTAGGTAGGACAAACAAAAACTTCCTCAACATACGCAGAAGGCCAAAGCATGTCCCGACTACGCTCTCCACTTGCGGTTTAAAGGAGAGGTTGCTGTAGAATTTTACACCTAAATACCTAACCACTGTCGAAAGGCGATGGTGGGGGAGGAGAGGAACTAGGTCAAATTGCAACTTCCCAAGTGGTGGTGGAGAGCCAAAAACCAGAATCTCCATCTTGCTTGTGTTACATTGGAGATTACTCTGTGGCATCCACTGGAACATTGCCGACAGGCAAGATTTGAATCCGTCCTGGGCACATGAGATATCCCTGTCCCACGTCAGGATCATATGTGTAACGTCGGCGTAGGATATTATTTGAACGCCATAGGATTCCACCAGGGAAGTCAAAGGCGAGAGGTATACATTAAACAAAGTCAGACTTAGAGCAGAGCCTTGGGGGACCCCAAATTCCAGAACTTTGAGTTCAGACACAAATGGCGACATCCCTGTGAGCTGCCCATCAAAAAGGAGCTGAGCCGTGACAAGGTAGCCACACTTACCCCCGCCGCCCGCAAACGCTGCACGGGACAAGATGGGCCACCGTGTCAAAAGCTGCAGAGAGGTCTAACAGCAGTAAAGCCACCTTCTTCCCACTATCCACAGCCAGTTTGATAATATCAGAGACCTCAACTAGAGCGGTTTCTGAACTAAAACCCAGGCGAAAACCGGATTGAGATGGATGCAACCGCTGATTGACAGAGAGATAGCTGGAGAGCTGAACGTTAATCAGTTTTTCTAGTATTTTTGAGAAAGCAGGCAACAAATTGATTTGTCTGTAACTAGCCAGAACCGTTTTGTCCGACGGAAGGTTTCTTCAGCAAAGGGATCCATTTTGCTCTCTTCCAACAATTTGGAACAATAGACTGCTGCAGAGACTCGTTTAATAACAGATTCAAAACAGGGTTAATGACCTCAACAGTAGAGGCTAGAATCTGCAGTGGGCACGGATCGTCTGGAGAACCAGACTTACAAGCTTTAAGAGCTAACTCTGAGTCTTCAAGGGAGATAGGTAGAAACTCTGCTAAGGTGCGGGAGGCACAATCAGCAACAAGAAAGTCCTGATGTTCCTCTTGACCTGTGGACTTGACTGAAGAGTTATGGCCTGTTCCCTTCATAGTCCCCACAATACCTAGATTTTGTCTTTAAAGAAATCTGAAAGATTGGAGCAAAGTTTTTGCGAATGGTCCAAGTTCTGAGAGGGGGGGTGGGTTAGTAAACTTTTTAGTGATTTTAAAAACCTCTCTCTGTTTATTTTTTAACCTTAAAATTTCACTGGCAAAGTAGTTTGTTTGTGCTTTTTTAAAAATTTCCTTATGATAGACAGTTCCTTTTTATAGTGCTTGCGCCAAGCTCTTTCGAGCTTCTTGCACCGATATCTCGTCCTTCTGAGCTCATCGTCAAACCAGGGAGCCGATGGCCTTTTTCAGCCAGTTGAGCTCACTTTATAAGGCACAACTTGATCAGCCATATTATTGAGCCAAGCATTGGTTGCCAGAGCATCAATTTCAATGTTGCCGGTAAACACAGAGACACTGTTCTCAAGAATCGCAGATATTTTATCTGTGTTTGTCTTAAACCACTTCCAATGAGATAGAGACAGATGAGACACTCTTGTTTCTGTGGCTTTCCTCCAGCAGCCAACAGAAGTTGACTAGAGAATGGTCTGACCAGCTATTTCTCAAAACATCACCCATCATGATCCAACTATTAGAAAACGTAGTGTCAAGTGATCAGCTGGATCTTTTTCAGAGTAGAAAGCTCTTCTGGTTTTTGTGTATAGCAATTCCAGCCACAGTGACAGCAACAGTCAGGGGACATTCAGTCTTCTTCCCCCCACAGCCAGACAATCTTATTTTCTTCCAGATGTTTCTTTCCAGGTCCAGGAATGTTTTAAGGAGGTGGTGGTGAGATACCAGATTTATTGTGTGCACTAGTCAGTGACTGTAGATTTTCACACATCCAATCCTGGCAAACTTCCCATGAAAAACCATCCTCCTTTATATTGCATTTACTTTATCAAATTATTGCAAAACGTCCCAGAGCCATCTATGCAAAATAGCTTTAACTTTTCTCCATCTGCAACAGCAAGTCCCCTCTTCCAGCCACGTTCATATGGAGATGAGGGATACTCCATTCTCCTGATGTTGGAACTTATTTTCCCTCCTCCTGGAGGTACAGATAGAAAGTCTAGGGTTTGCTATGGACATGAATGCTTTTAGTTCCTGAGGATCACCGGTGGGATCTCCAAGAATTGCTCATAAGGGTGTTGTTATCTGTTCCAGTCACCCTCTCAGATGACTAATCCTTGCTAAGACCCTCATTACGAGTCAGGCTGAATGAAATTACCATATGTGGGAACACCAGACATGATTTTTCCAGCAGTAATTTTGCCCAGAAAAATAAAAAATCTAAATTGCATGAGGTTTTCTCTACAGCAACAACAGCTAAGCCTCATCCAGTTGTTGTTTTGGGAGGGGTTTTTCATACATACCCATGCGCTCCGCTACTCCCTAAAGTCCCTCTTCCTCCGCCCACCCGAGACAAAAATATACATTTACCACCAACGGAATTAAGAATTTTGTGTGCTTTTATGACCAGTAAATCCAGTCTCACACAGTTGTTCTCAATTCCATGGTAAGTAGCTTGCAATTGCACTGCCCAGCAATAGCGTGGAATTAACACAGGGTTAATGGTAAATTTGTATGCAAATTTACCACCCACCCAGCCAGTACTGTAGACACTGTTAACATTTAAGGCTTTTCACGCTTATATGCAGTTTCATTATCCTCCTGGAGCCCAGCCATTACCAGCCAGCCTTGGATATCTATTCAAGTCTTTGAAGCAGGGTTCTGAGCAAGCTGGTTCTAAACTGACATGTTCTGCGGCAGCACAAAGTGAAGTATTTAAAAGTTACTTCTCCATTAATCTCATCAAAAAGCTACTTTCATCAATCGAATTAGAACTTTAATACCAAGTGCAAAATAACTTTGCATGAACTTCCTAGAATTTTCCGAGGCGAAGTTACAAAAAATAGGGTTTTATTTATAACTAGGCCAGCTCAAGGAAAGTGATATGCAGTTTTTCATTATAACAACATTCTTTACCTTAATATCCAGCATATACTACTTTTATATAATAAACACCCAGTTTTGTGGTCTCACAAGGCATACCTAGGGGTGATTTAGTCAGTATGTAAAAGTAGGTTTTCCTACATGGCAAAGCACTTTCCCTTGTCATGTGTCACTGCAGTGGTTTCATGTGGGTAACCGAGCCAGAGCACACTGTTGTACTGTTGAGCCATACACTGTCACGTGGACCGGCAAGAAACTACGCTATCTTTCTCCTCAGGTTCCTTAAGTTGCCTTCTTTTTGCAACACAGTGACTTTTGACATACATTTGTGTACGTGTCAGTGCAGGATAGGATTCCACGAAACTGCGTTTGCTTACAGTTCAACTTTGTAGGCACATTATCATGAAACCTTGAACATTCAGTAAAATGTATAGAGTTCACTGCACAAATGTCATGGCTTATTGTTGCCCAGTAGGCGACAACGTTATCTATCCAACATAAACAATTGTGGCCTGACAAAGACCTCATCATACCAACATGGGCATTGTTTATTATATATACGAACTCACTTCCTCATTACAATCAGAGGCGTACTCTGCTGATACTTCGAGGTCACGGTACGTCGGAATTCCAGCTCAGCTGATTCCTGTCCTCTCCATGAGGGGCGTCCTGCTCTACACCAAGACAGCCAGCCTGATGACACTTGCCCACAGGTAATGGGAAGTTAGGTCACACGGCAGGGATTCTTGGCAAATCACCCACCCCAGGCTAAACTAGGTTAGGAGTGTTAGGTAGGAGCACACTACAATATATTAATATACACTACATATGTGCCAGCATATATTCATTGTTTTAGCACAATGATGGAATTATTCATTCTCTCCACTGTTCTTGTATTGCCGATTATGGCAATATGTTTCGTTCTATTATTAATTGAAGCGCATGTGTTCTACTCAAGAATCACACTGCTTCAATAAATATTGAAACTGCAGGTTGTGTATTTCTTGCGTATTTCCTTTGGGTATGCATAGGAGTCTGAACGATAAGGTTCTAGATCCATTACCATGATTTCCTTGGAGGATCATGGTTGTCATATTCTGAGGTTGCATACACATTTGTTACCCTGTACGGTTAGGGGTTCAGATAGTGCACTGTGAGCTAGCAGGACTATAGGCCAACTGTAGCAATTCAAGATATCACCTTGCCAAGAGTTGTTGAGGTAGAAAGTGACAGAAAGGCAGTTGTAGATTGAAGATCCTTTATTAACAGAAGATCCCAGCCATCCATCAGCAGGGCTGCTTCCAACTGACAGGTACATTTCAAGTAATCACATTCCGTCACCATAGAAACCCACAGCATGTGACATCATAGTGACTTCCCCACAGCTGTGCCTGTTCAGGACACAGCTGTGATTACCAGAGAACCATGCTTATGAGGAATACCACACACCTCCCTCCTCTGAAAACCAAGAAAAAAAAAACAACAAAGAGAATATTACATGTAGAATAAGATTAATACCTATAAAATAACACCCACAAAGGAGGTCAGACAAAGACTTCCAAATGCCTTGTTTTTTTTTTTAACCAATCTACCTGACTTTCTTGCAACAACAACGCCCTCTGACTCATATAAAATAACACCCACAAAGGAGGTCAGACAAAGTCTTCCAAATGCCTTGGTTTTTTAACCAATCTGCCTGACTTTCTTGCAACAACAACGCCCTCTGACTCGGGTAGGTTTTTTGCATCACCACCAGCCCCTTTGTGTACAACAATCCTGTTCATATTCCAGATACGGTGATCCTGCGTGCGTACAGCATTGTTGAAGGTCTTGACAACAAGAATGGGTTTGGAATATTTCATAGCACCAGCCAAACCTGGGCGTTTGACCATGACCATATCCCCAACCTGCACATTAAGCTTTTTCACAGAATGTTTATCATCAAAGTATTTCTTCCTCTGCTCAATCTTCTTCACTTCTCTCAAGCGCCAATTGTCATCATCACAACAAGTTTGCCAATTGCACATTCAAATTCATTGACCCAGGGAGGTTCCACAAACGTGTTTGGTAACCTACCTCGAAAGAGCTGAAAAGGTGTTTTCCCCTTAGTGCAATGAGGGGTGAACCTATACATCTCAATCTGCTTAAACAATTCTTCCCTCCAGTTAAGCAAATTAGATTTAGCCAAAGAGATTGTTTCATTAAGGACCCTGTTTAGCCTTTCCACCATCCCATTTGTCTCTGGATGATACAGAGAACACCTCTTGTGGTTAATAGATCTATCAGAAAGAAACTTACTCATCTCTTTAGAAACTAACTGCACACCATTGTCAGTGAGGATCGTGTGAGGAAACCCCTCACGACCAAAAAGAACATCTAAGAATTTGATTACATCTTTGCTCTCAATGGAATTTGAAATACAGACTTCTGGCCACCTGGAGAAAATGTCAATAACAACAATGACAAATCTCTGCAAGCCTTCACCATGAATTGGTCCCAAAATATCTTACGCAATCTCACACCAGGGACCTTCAGGCTATTTCCTAATCTCCATGGGTTGAATCCGAGACTGTTTGTTCTGATCACAGGGTGCACACAACGAACAATCTCTGACCAGTCTCTCAATCATCTTATCCATGCCAGGCCACCAGTAGGAGCAACTAAGCTTTTCTTTACATTTGGACATTCCCAAGTGAGACACGTGAGCAAGTTCAATAAGTTCTTCCCTCAGTTTTGCTGGGGGAATCAATTTGGTTCCTCTAAAAAGCAAACCCTTAATGACACTTGACTCATCCTTAACCTTCCAAAAGGATTCACACCCAGCAGTAGTAGCTTTCTTTGCGTTCTAACCACACTCCAACAAACGCATCACTTCCTGGAGAACAGCATCCAAGGATAGCGCATTACGCCACATATCCTCTGAAATGGTTTTGCAATCAACTAGACACACAAAATTGGTTTCATCATCAGGACACTCCCCATCATTAGGCACCTCATGCTCTACAGAGACCAACCTGGAGAGGGTATCAGCCACTGTGTTCCTCACCCCAGGAAGATACTCCAGGTGGAAATCAAACTCTTGGAGTGCAATTACCCACTTGGTGATTCTACTGGAAACCAGATCCAGACCCTTCTTTGCAAAGATTTCAATAAGTGTCTTATGGTCAGTTTGTACCACAAACTTCGATCCCCCCAAGAACTTTTTGAGTTTCTTGACAGCCCAAAACACAGCCAAGGCCTCCCTCTCAATCACCGAGTACCGTGATTCAGCATCTTTTGAGCCACTGGAGATAAACATAATGGTATTAATGCCATTTTCACCCTTCTGTTGTAAAACAGCACAGAGGCCCTTCAAGCTAGCATCAGTGGTGACAAAAGACAGCTTTTTTGGATCAAAACTCTTTAGCTTCAGTGCTGCACTCAGAAATTTCTTGAGATTGACAAATTCCTCCTCACACGCCTCATCCCAAGTAAAAACAATTCCTTTTCTCAAGCGGTTCCTCATGTTGACACTCATGTCAGCAAAGTTTTTAATAAACTTGCCATAAAACTCCACCATACCCAGAAACTTCATTAATTCTTCTCGCGAAGTAGGTGAAACCATCCTAGAAATGGTGTCAACCAACTCAGCTTTAGGAAACACACCATCGCCGGAAATGGTGTGACCCAAGTAATCTACCATCCTTGTGCCAAACTTACATTTTTCTGCTTTAATGGTGAGATTAGCCATGGTCAGCCTGCTCAAAACCTCTCTCAAACATCTCTCATGATCAGCCACACCTTTTCCGAAGACCAAGATGACATCCTGGTATACACAGACACCACAAATACCTTTGAGGACTGTTAGACCTGGCACTGTTGGCGTGGGTCTCCCTTCCATTTTTTGCTGTTGCCTCATGTGTTTTTGCTGGTTATAGATGGTTTGGGCACTGTGCCACTGCTATTTAGTGCCACAGTGCAAGTGCTCCCTATGGTAAAATTGATGTATGGATTAGTGACTCCATGTTTGGCCTATTTGATTCACTGTCAGACCCTAGTCATTGCACTGGTTGTGCCCAGGGCTTGTGACTCAAATGCTGCTGGTGGGCTTGCAGCACTGGTTGTGCCACCCACAGGAGCAGCTTGTAAAGTGTGTCTCAGGCCTGCCATTGCAGAGCCTGTGGGCAGTCTGGTACTGCCATGTTGACTGGGCAAGTGCACCCACTTGCCAGTCCCTAAACCTTCCCTTTTCTTCATATCAGACACCCCTATGGTAGGCCCAAGGGCAGGGTGCATTGTAAGTATAAGGTAGGACATGCCCTGGTGTGTGTGGCATGTCCTAATAGTGAATTACAGCCATTTTCGTTTTTCACTATTGAATGGCTACCTGTTCCCCATAGGCCAGAATGGGCAGTTTGATTATTACATCTTATAATCCTAACTGACCCAGGGAACATGGTAGAAAAACGAATTTAGTATGCCTGAACTCAGAATGATAAAATACATCTTTTAGTGAAGTTGGATTTAACATTCTGTGTTTGAAAATACCACTTTTAGAAAGTAGGTATTTTCTTGCCTAACTATCCAAGCCTGCCTCTGCTAGGTTGTGTATTCCTTGTCTGGAGTTTGAGTGACAGGGGCTGGGGGATTCCAGGAGGCAGGGTGAGTCAGCACAGGGCTGAATAGAGAGATCTGCATGGAGATGGGTGGGAGGAGTTGCACCTGGGACCTGAATAGGGCTGTGCCTTCCCTCCACAATGCTGGCTCCACCTCCTGTGGTGCGTCTGATGTCCCTGGCCTACACTGTGAAAGGAAAGAAGGAGTCTTGTCAACAAAGTGCTCCAGGACTGACCAGAACTGGTTTGGACTAGGCAAAGGCCTCTTTGCCTTCAGAGAACAAAGGGAAAATGAGTATAAAAGAGGGGACCCAAACCCCAGAACTTTAGATCACTTTTGGGAAACAAGAAGAACCTTTGCTGAGGAGAGGAACCAGAGAAACTGAGGAGGAGACAATCCCTAAGCGTGAGGGATTGGCCTGCAGTGGTTGCCTGACTGCCAAAGAAAGGAGAGAGGAACTTTGTGTGTACTTTCATCAACTTGTGAAGGATCTCCAAGGGCTTGAGATAGAGCTTGCCTCCTGCTGAAGTCTCAGGGACAACAGACTTCACCAACCAGCTCCCCAAGAGTCTTTTTGGAAGTGCCTGCTGCTGTGCTGGGCTTTCTGAGGGACTGCGTGTCGCAAGGAGCTGGAAGCGCAACTCACGAAGAAGCGTCGCCGCCGCAGCCGAAGCGCCTCGCATCGCCGGAGAAGAGGATCGACGTCGCATCAGACGACGCCGCCGCATCAACGGAAAAGCGTGTCGCCGCCGCTGCAGCTGTCGCATCATCGCCGAAGCGCCTCGCATCGCCGGAGAAGAGTGTCGCCGTCGCATCAGATGCCGTCGCCTCACCGGGAAGCGTGTCGCAGGGCCTGTCGCGGCTCAGAAGAATCGTTGAGTCGCCGCACGGCCGTCGGGCGTGCACGCATCGTATCGCATCAAGAAGAAGACGCCATCTTTGTCGCATTGCACCGGATCTTCATCGCATCACGGCGCTGCTGGTCGCATCGCCACAGAAGCGCAGTAAGAAACCGACGCATCACCTCCCCACGCCGAGAAGAACCGACGCATTCCTACGCATCAGTAGGGACCCGACGCATCACCGTTCTTGCGTGTAAGGAACCGACACATCACCTTCCCTGCAACACTTTCGTTGTATAGCGTTACGCATCCTAAGGTACATTGAACTCAAAGTGTCGCATTTTACATCTTAAGAGAACTAAGCTAATTCTACCATTTTTGAAGTACAGTATTGTGGATTTTTGTCGTTTGTGGTCTTGTGTTAAATCTATATAAAGAATACTTATTTTTAATATACAACTGGTGTGGTGTCCATCTGTAGTGTTGTCACTTGATTACTGTATGTGTTCACAAATGCTTTACACACTGCCTCTGAGATAAGCCTGTCTGCTCGTGCCAAGCTACCAAGGGGGTGAGCAGGGGTTATTTTAGGAGTGTATCCCCCTTACCCTGACTAGAAGCAAGGGTCCCTACTTGGACAAAGCTACCTACCTCTGCCAACTAGAGACCCCCAAATCTAACAAGGACTCTTTCCATGACTCTTTGAAAAATGGACGCAGCTGAGACCAGACCAAAAGGAAGTCTTACAAACCTGAAAGTGCCATAGGGAGTCACAAAAGCCGTCAAATCCCTTGACGACTCTTTCAATTTTATCTGGTGGTACGCTGAGGTGAGATCGATGGTACTAAAAACAGTAGCACCCACCAGCAAAAGGACGAGTTCAATTATGTTAGGCAGGGGATACTTATCAGCGATGACACACTTGTTGAGATGTCTCAAATCCACACAGAGGCGAAGGCTACCAATTGCCTTCCTAGCAGCAACGACAGCAGCCAGCCATTCGGTACCCGCAACTTCCTCTATGATACCACCTTCCTTAAGCTTTTCAATCTCCTCACGCATTTCATCACAAACAGCAATGGGAACATTTCGGACCTTACAGTGAACAGGTTGTGCATGTGCTACCAACCGTATTTCGTGTTCATAATCTACCAGGCATCCCAATTCCTTCTTGAACACCTGGGGAAGCTCACTCTTCATCCGTGCAACCAAATCAGAATCATCCAGAACCCCAACGGGACACACAATATCTCTGTTTTTTAAAAGAATAGGAACTGGACCACTAGGATCCAATATGACTCCCAAATCACCTTGATGTGACCAGCTTATGACACTCTCACCTTTATGGGAAACATAAATCTTTCCTGAAGTTAACCTCTGTTTGTACTCAATGACACCCTCAAAGAAACCTTGGAATTTGATGGGCTGTCCGCTATAGGCACACGGCTTGATATCAGGTTGATATAATTTTACCTTACCAAGAAGAGAATTTTGATAAAATGTGTTTGAAACAATGGTTATTTTTGCCCCAGAATCAAAATGGACATTGGTAGTCTCACCATGAACACTGATGGTATTCACAGGTGAGCACTTAATCATAGCATTCCCGGGGGCGCA
>CAWUFW010024860.1:0-53709 GCA_963921515.1 Calotriton arnoldi | reverse complement strand
CTCAGTCGTGCCTCCGCCCGCCATCGTAATGGGCCCCTAGGTTTTTAATCATGGCATGGAACCCGCTAATAAAAGCTAGTTCAGCTGGTTCTCATAGTAATTTTCAATCTTACTTGTTACCCACACACTACTCACCCCTGTATATACACCACACACCCTACACACACTCGCTTCATCTACAGTCAAGAGTAAAGGTAAAAGATCTCCGGCAAAGACCCCCTTGCAGCGCCGTCCCATGAGGAGCTGCCCTATGATGAAGCATGACACCTCTCGGGTGTGTGAGGGCCCTTGCTCCCTTAGGAGTTACTCCACCCTCTGTCTCCCTTTAGGAACAGCACACCTCACTGTTTAGAGTTCATACCTTTGGGGCCTGTGTGTTGGACATTCATTGCCCCTGATCCACCCCTCGTTGGTGTGTTTTGCTTTTTGATATGGATCATTTGGCCTCCAATGCCATAGTGTGAACCAGGCTTACCTACATGAACACTTGCATGGCAAATGGAGCATATTGCAATGTTTTCTTCTGGCTTGCTAATCGTAAAGAAGTCCCAAACTGGGAAGGTGAACTTTTTTAGTGGGACGCTGGTGCCACTGCCAATGACCGAAGAACTGGAGGTAGGCAGATGTGTCGATGATTGCCTCTCTGTAGTGCATACTACTGAGGTAGTGGTGGATGCAAGTCTCAGCAGGGGCCTTACAAATATGGAAGCTGGTGGTAGTGCCACATCCCTCAGAGCAGGTTGAATAGTAGGGGTAATGTTGGTCTCCTCTGGGCCAGCTTCCACAATGACTGGTGCATCATTCTCATCCCCTTCCATAATTCGAAGGTTTTCAGGAACATTCCTTTTCCCTTGCCTCTTCTGGCATGTCTTGGACTCAGTTGGGGTCCACTCCATGTCCAGATCATCAGAAGGGGGGCTTGGTGAAGGTGGTAGAGTACCCTTCCTTTTTCTTGCTGGAGATCTGGAAGCTAATGGTTGTATAAGAGGGGGTTCTTACTCAGCAGGAAGCTCAACCTCCTGTTCTGCTCCTACTTCAGGAAGAACTATTGCTGGCTGCGACTGTTGTCCACGTTCATGGCTTTCCTGCAACTACTGTATATGACTTTGCGAAAGAGACAAATTCTATTTAATGTCACTGCTCGTTGGCATAGACATTATTGCTGTGGCTGCCTCACTCATAAACGTGGCCTTGTGCTTAGGTTGAGGTGGTGCTGTTGATGCGGAAGTGCTGCTTCCAGCTTGCTCACTAGAAGTTGGTGTGGTAGGCATACAACCCATCGAAAAAGGTTTTGGCTGACATGCCAGTGGTGGAATTCTGGTTCTTCTTCTCCCCACTGGTGACATTCCTGGGAGTGCCTTTCTTTGGGTCAATCTTGAAACTGTCAGTTGGCAGTGGCACTTAGCTGCACAAGCGGAATGGATTGGAGGACTTGTGTGACTGTCTAGCGGTACAGTGGGTGATGTTACTTGTGCACTTAAAAACATTTAGTGAAATGTGGCATTGTTGCAGTTTGAATTAGTACAGACAAAGAAAATAGAATTTAGTGTGGTTAGTCATAATTATTATCCTAAATAATTGACAACAACAGTGTATCTATTCCAAAGTCAAAACACACCTACAGAACATAATATTTCATTTCCAGTCGGGAAAATAACATACAGATGTAACTGTTTGCTTTCTGTACATCTAAGGGAGACATCTGTGGCAGTCTGAGAGGTGCAGGGAAAATTGAATAATGCTTAAAAAATTGAATGCTGGTGTGCAGCTATGGCAGGCAAGGAGGTCCCGGGGAAAATGGAATAATCCTTAAAAAATTAATGCTGGTGTGTGTGCACCTATGGCATGCAGGGGGTTCAGAGACAATGGAATAATACTAGGCAGTCAGGTGGAGTATGGATGGTAGGAAAATGAAAAAATTATTTTAAAAGTAAAATACAATTAAAGAAAACATTGGAAAATTGAAATAAAAAAAAATAAAGTTGGAAAATGTGAAATAATAAAAAACATTAAATGGAAATTAAAAGAAAAAAATAATAAAAAACAAAAGGATTAATTGCTGGTGTACTGGGGATACTAGGGGTCTGTCACAAACCCATTGGGAGGCAAGGTGGAGCAGGTGGAAAAAAGCAAAAAATGCTTATAATACATAACACTGTCAATATACAAATACAACAATGATCCTAAAGCATAATATTAAACTGATATCAGGGAAAAGTCAAAACATGAACAAATACCAAAAGACATAGCACTCTTCTATCAATCTCCCTAGAAAATGAGTTGGAAACCTAGAAAAAAAGGGTAGCTGCACAAAATGGCTGCTGGCCACATTGTCAAACAGCAACAGCCTTCAAGTAGGCATGGGCACAACAAAGAAAATGTACAGCCTTATGGCAAAAACACACTGACCAGCTACACAAAATGGTCACCGGCCACATGGTCAAACAACAATCTGCAAGGAGGCATGGAAAACAAAGACCACATGTAGGCCTATGGACACAGAATACAAAGAATGACCCCTAGTCACATGGCATTGAGAACAACAATAAATTGTGGCTTACAGTAAACACGCACAGACACTGGCCAGACAAAAGAGGCACTGATAACACTGAAGAAAACACTACACTACCATTAATTTCGTAATGCCAAAATTGACACTTAACTGAGCTATACAAATTTTATAATACACGTCCTCCCAAGACATTAAATACTACCCCACCTATACACTTTTTGCAGAAAAAAGTGAAAGTAAAAAAAAACCACCACATTTTTTATTTAATCTAATGCCATCCCAGCCCTACATGATGTTTCAGAACAACATAAACCACAGAAACAGTTGTTTCCTGTAAACATGACTAGTATTGGCCTGAGCCTACTGGCTGGATGGCCTGTTGGCAAGCTGAACCACATAGTAAAATAAATTAATATTGCAAATGTAACAAACATGGATTAAATGTACTTAGCTGTGCAACATTTTTCCTATATAAAGGATGAAAAAATATATGCAAAAAATAACTAGGCCTCTACTAAACCTGCAGGCCACCCGTTACAATAAATTAAAAAAAATGGAATAAAAGTACAAATTATTACTGGTGCATGCCCTTTATTAAACAAAGAACAGTCTTATACAGGAGTTTGATATCTCAAAAACATCCTTAAATTCAATGTGCAGCAGACAAAGCAAGTGGTCCTTCCAGCTCCAAATCCAAATGAAAACTGACCAGGAGCTGGGCAAGGCACTTGGAGGAGCCTGGTGGACACGAGCAGGAAGTTGGAGTCTCTGGGGCACTTCCTTCTTGTTGAAAAAAGTGAAAAGTAGTCTTTTCCCACTAGAGTAGAAAATAACTCAAAAAACATATTTTTGAGTAGATTTAGCTGCTTTTTGAGTAAAGAATCTGCTTGAGATGCAGCTGTGCTCATGTTTGCCAAAGTCACGAAAAATACGCAGCTGTGGCCAGAATCAGTGCTATTGGCATCCAAAATCTTGTTCGCACTCCCTAGCAGCTGGCAAGTCTAGTAGCGCTTGCCAGGACACCAATAGACGTCTCATGCGTGCCAACAGAAAATAATTGTGCTACACCCCGGATGGCTGATTTAGCAGTAACTCTGCATTAAAAGTGGAGTGCGGAGTTCCTGAATTCTCACAGCTCCACGAACAGAGTGAATTACTCCACCCAGGCCTAGTTTTTAGGCATCGTTTGAGGTTTGCAAGTGCTTCTGGTTGCTAAAACATGGAGAGAGTCAACCTGCAAGGTGTCTAGATTTTAGAAATGTGTGTGCTTGGTAGGTTCTCTAAGAGTGGCCTGATCCACAGCCTAACTTCACTGCTACCTAAATTGCAAAAAAGGTTTGGTTTTGATTGAAAATTGTTTTATCTCTCAGTGTTGCATTTTGGAGCCTTTCATGTAGTGGGCCCATTCTCTCAAGCGAGGTACCATTTTTTTTATCAGGAGACATGGGGGAATGCTAGTGGTAGGAACTTTGTGGCTCCACGTAGGTTCCAGAGCTTCCTGTTCCAGAGATGTGAGGAAAATATGTGCCCTTTTCCCAAAGGTAAATTTAGACCAGAAATCTAAGTTTAGACCTGAAGTTTAAATATAGACCTCAGGTCTAAATTTACCTTTGTGAACTGGAACCTGTGTGTTTATAGACAAAGTTTGAGATTTGAGTAAGAAAAGCTTGTGAAAACCAAAACATATCTTGCCACCCTCGGCTACCCCACGTGTTTAGTCTATCAATTGTGGTTTTATTAGGTGCCTACTGAGCTATGGCCCATAATCTACAGCTACCCAAAATGCAAAAAAGGGCAGTTTTTTTGAGTGGAAAAACTTGATCTCTCCATTTTTTGTTTTGGTCCCATTTCTGCCATATGCGCTATGTCCACCAACAAAAGTAAGGTGCCATTTTTATTGGGACACATGGGGGAATGGTAGATGGTAGGTACTTTGTGTCTCCTCACAGGGACCAGAACTTTCCCTCACAGATATTGAAGGAAAGTGTGTTTTCTTAGCTAAGAGTTGAGGTTTGCAACAGCTTCTGGGTGAGAGATCCTTGTAGGATGCGCACAAGTCATGCCACCCTGCACTCCTCCAAGTGTCTATTTTTCACAAATATTGTGGCATGGTATGTTTCCTCTAGTGCCAGCTGAGCTAGTACATAAAATTGACAGCTGCATAAATTGCAAAGTTTGGCTTTGAGTGATGAAAATGTTTTATCTCTCCATTTTGTGTTCTCGGCCCCTCTCTGTCAGGCATGCTAAGCCCACACACACAAGTGAGACATAATTTTTATGAAGGGAAAAGGGGCAATGGTGAATCATAGGAAATTTGTGGCACCCCACAATTTCAGAATTTTCCCTCACAGAAATGTGCGCACAATATTTGTTTTTAGCCAAAGTTTTAGATTTCAGGTACATCTGGGTAGGAAACCTGGTGAGAGCCACTGAAGTCATACCACCCTGGAGTACCCCAGGGTTTATATTTTATAGATGTGTGGATTTGTCCATGTTGCACTTAGGGCCCTTTGCTGTTGTGGGCACCAAACCGACTCTTAAAAGTGAAGTACCATTTTTATCCAGAAACGTAGTAAACACAGGTTGGTAGGTAATTTTTGGCTTTCCGCAAATTCCAAAGCCTTTCCTCACAAAAATCTGAGAAAAAGTGTTTTTAGCCAAAGTTTGAGGTTTGAAAGGACTTTTGGGTAAGAAATTCTTGTGAGATCCGTGCAAGTCATGCCACCGAGGACTTCCTGAGGTGTAAAGTTTTCAGAAAAGAGTGGGTATGGTAGGTTTCCCTGAGTGGCAGCTGAGCTAGGGCCCAAAATCTGCAGCTACCCACATTGTAAAACAACATGGATTTTGCTGGGTGAAAAATGATGCCTCCAGTTTGCATTTTGGGGCATTTTGTGTCACAGACGCTATGCACACCCACACAGGATATGTGGTAACACATAATAGTAGAACATTTGTTATTATCAATTGGCTTTCTCTGTATTTGTTGCCTCCAATTGTATGCAGGTGTGCAAAATGCCCTCTGAATCACATGATATTATGGGTAGCTCCAAATTCAGAGGTCTACAAATAACCACTATTCCTAAACTTAGCATGTTGTCTACATTTCAGAAGTCCTTAGGTTTCCTTCATTTCATCTGTTCATTTGTTATATTTTGTCATATGAATTGATGTATAGCCAGGTACACAATGAAAAATCACTGTACAATGCAGCTCAATTATTGGCTCTGCGTATCAGGTGTTTTTAGGAAACTTACAAACCCTATATATCTTCATGACCAGAAGGGATTATTGGACATATTGGTATACTGCTTTATACTCTGTCCATTGTGATAAGAAGTTACGGATGAAAATGTTGTCACAAATGGCTATTTATCCCACTTATTTTATTTATTTATTTTTATTTCACCAGTTAGTTTCTTTGGGATTTACTCAAATGACCTCTTGCTAAATTGAGAATATTCTCTGCTTTTAAAAAATATATTGCTTTACGAGATCACCAATCGTTGTTGTACCTGTGTCCACCACAACCTGCATGTAGGTAGAAACACAAATGTTAAGAAAAATGGACTATGTGTTAGAAAAATGAAAACACTGTGGTTAAAAACATTTTTTGACACAACTGTGTTTTTTTCTGAAGGCTGGGAATATGGCGATGCTAAAACAGTAAACCATTTGTTGGTGCCATTATTACAAAAAAAAATATTCTTTTCTGTGCAGCATTTTTTTCTTATTTTTTGCAAAAATACAACATTCAGCCATGCTCTGGCTATATTCTCGGTTTCTTCCTCCAGGAGAATCCACAAACCCTGCATACCTGTAGAAACCCAAGGATATTAGGAAAAAGGGATACAAATTTGGCATGGGTATCTTATGAGGAATAAAGTTATGAAGTCTTTAGTGTGAAGTACCCAAGAGGCGAAAAAATTGCTTAGCATTCTAGGAGGAAAAGGCTTAGCAGCTAACGGGTGAATATTGTATAAACATCCATAACTAAATGACATTTTTAACATTGATTTCTATGGGATGTAGCCATGTACTCTTCTTTTTTCAAGTTTCTTTGATTTTGTAATCTTTCTTCGTCCTTTTGGGTTGTTCATGGAGTTTGCGGTCACAGTTTCCCATTGCTGGTATATGGATCAGTTAAGACTATGTAAATGGTATTTTCCAAGGGTTTAATACTAGGTGGCACTGTTTAAGCTTAGTTAGGCTAGTCTATGTAATTTAATGCTCCCTTAGTGCATTGTCTTTTAATGTAGTATCTATTAGTTTAGGGTATTGCAGTAGGTCCTATTGTGAAATGGAATTTTGATTTGATTTTTATGTGGGTTTTCTGTGCGTCAACTTGATTTAAATGCTTTTTACTGTGCTTTGAGTTCTACAACAGGGTTTGTATTTTTTTTCCTTTAAAGGTTTTTATTTTCAGACATCACACTTATTGTTAACGTGGATGCATTTTATCTTTTTTTCAAGAAAAAAGAGTTGGCTATTTTTAACCAAAATAATGTTTTACTTTTGCTTGTTTGTTTTTGGTTTTGTGCAGCATTTTTTTTTTTAAATTATTTATCGGGTTTTGGATAGATTTAATGGATTACTGGACTCCTATTGGCTGTACTGTTTTTCTCTCCTTTTTGGCCCTTTTTTTATCAATTCCTTTTCAGATTGTATATTTTAGATTGTCATTTCACTGACCGTGACTTCAGCTATGAAATTGTAAGTGTTATTGTATACATTTATTTTACTGTTTGGGCTTTTTTTATCTTCTGTGTGTTTAATTATTGTATATAAATACGATTTTTATGGTGTTAGCATATTTTTATAGGTGTAAGGAAAGTGACTGCTTATTTACCATAATGTTTGTAATTTTGCATTGTATGTTTATTCATTTTATGAATATTTATTATAATAAATTGTAATTAGGAATCTGAATTTTTGTTTTTCAAATTATTGTTTTATTCAGATTGGTATTTTACATTTTTTAATGTAGGATTCTTGCAATTGAGTCTAGATATGGTAAGTCTTGGTTGTTAGTAAAGGGTTTTACTTTTAATGTTTAGTTTGTATGGAGATTTTTGATTTACATTGGGTTAGGGGGTTGTTCAATTTTAGCTCCTGGTAGCTTGGTTCTTTTTTGAGTATTTCTAAGAATTAATGAATCAAGGCAGTGGTATACTTTCTATAGGTGTCTGGGTGCCGCTAAGGAGAATAGCACTCAATTATATACTAGGATGAATATCTAGGTGACGGTGCTAGCAGGGTGAGGAGAACCACCCGCCTCCTCAAAACCTTGTGGCCAAGAACTACAAAAAATGCAAACATGAAATCGTCCCCAGCACACGTCAAAAGGTGTCTCATAAATTACAGTGCATGCACAGAGTAAGCATAAATTCTTTAAAACATATATGGATTCTCTTGATTTATTTCTTTTAGTCTTCAGACTGAAACAGCCGACACGTGTTTCGTGTTCCATACTCGGCATTACACGGAGAGCGACGTTCGAGCGAAGGCACTTCACGTTCACGATTCGGTGTTATTGGGACATATTTTAATCCTGGGACTCGAGACCCATTACAGAGAGACGTCGTGAGATACAGAACCCCCTGTGGGATGGAAATATCACCACAGATTATAGTTATCGACTGAAAGGACAGAGCCTTGAAAAAGTCGCGGGATATTGACCCCTTTTGCGACGAAACACGTGTCGGCTGTTTCTGTCTGAAGACTTAAAGAAATAAAACAAGAGAATCCATATATGTTTTAAAGAATTTATGCTTACTCTGTGCATGCACTGTAATTTATGAGACACCTTTTGATGTGTGCTGGGGACGATTTCATATTTCTAAGAATTAGTCAAGCATAGGGTGGCTTCTGCCACGTATTCCTTAGAAGGAATTGTCCCACCCTTCCTCTGCATGTTATTTGTCTTTGCTTCTTAGAATATGGTACTGTCATAGACATTCCACCATGGAATGGGATACTTGGTTGCTGTCCCTGGCATGATTGCTCTAGGTGACCAATCACAATATTTTTAAAACAATCTACTAGTGGAGCTAATTTTGTTTCATGTTGGAAATAGGGAGAGTCAATTAACATATTATAATGTTAAGTGACTTCAAGGAAGTATGTTAAGTCAATTAGCTTTTTTACTTCATGTGTAAATTCTAGGTTACTTGTTTATTCTAGGCTCAGGGTGGAATTTTGTAGGTGCTTTCATATGCTCTGATTAAAGTGATAGTAGCACCACTGAACTGCAATGTGTGTGTAGATTTTAAATAGGGTTGAAATCATTGCCTTTTAAAAATCTAAGATGATTTTTTGTGGTTATAGTTTTTATTTTGTTGTTTTACATGTGTTAGCATGTCATTGTAAGTTGCACTTTGTTAGATAACAGTGCAAACAATGATTAGGTTTTTATACTTTGATGTTGACTATTGTGTATATTTGACTGAATGCTGGATGGTACAACTTAGAAGTACCATTCATAATCCAATGCATTGTTCTATTTATTTATGAATTAATTATTTATTTGTAGAGTTTTATATACTGCTAGCTTGACCTGAGGGCATCAGAGCGCTTCACAGTGTATACATGATAGCAAATATGTGGTTTATATCAAACATATTAGGGTAGACATACAGGAAAAATGGCAGTACATAGGCAATACATAAGAAGGCGTAAGGATCAGCAGCAATACATTTCTGAGGTAGACACAGTTTATGACGGTATAATTTGTTTTAGAAGCGCATAGTAGCGGTACCTTTTAGGGTAGGAATTAAAACAGAGGGAGAGATTGATTTTCACATAAGTCTTGCGGAAGCACGTTCCACATTGTAATAAGGATAGTAAATTGTTATTGGTAGCCTAAATTATTTTTCTCATATACTTATTGAGGTTGTTATATAGTAAAAAGGTGTCTTTGCATACGTAGTAAGTGTTGGGGTATGTCAGTGTCTTCATACAGTTTAGGTGCTACTGATATTTCTGTGGCTGTTCTACGTGTTCTGGCAATTATTCTTTTTAGGGTTTGTATGCCTAAGAGTTGGCCTGTTGCTTGTTCAGAAATGTTTATATAATATTTCCAAGTACCATACAAGTTGCTCTTGACAGCTCATGCTGGCCTCTTCTAGGTGAAACATTTCTGACTTCTATTTCAGTAAAATTGTAATATTAGGGGATGGTTATTTTATCTAACACTTTCAACTATTTTGTTTTAATGGTAGCCATACCACAGCATGTGGTTAAAATTTATTTGATGCATTTCCAGAGTTTTTATACTGGTTGTACTCTCCCTGCTGTGAGTATATCCTCTATAATTTAATAACAGCCTAACTTTTTGTATGTGATGTATTTTGCTATTTCTGACATTTTATCTGACAGTTTATGTGACATTTTATATGACAGTTTATGTGTGTATATTTTATACAGAAAATATACATTTTTTTAAAACAAATGTTTGTTGTTATATATTATTTTAACATTTTTACATTGCATTTGCACATTTTATCTTACCTTCTGGCTTTCGTTACTTGCAGTCATTTCAAAGAAAAAATTTGTTAGTTGTACTGGTTTATTTATTAAATTAAATTGTAGGAGGGAATTCGTTTTATTTCATTTGTTAAAATGTTAAACTTAATGAACTATCTCAGTACGTTCCTATGGAGCAGCTAACTCCTTTTACAGTACAAATAGATTTTAGGGGAGTGTCATTGCTAGGACATGTTTATCATTCAACCTTTACATGTCCTACTTTTAAGTATCATGCACCCTGCCTTATAGCCACATAAGGCCTAATGCAGGGGGACTTGCTAGTATTTAAATGGAGGATTTAAGCCCTTAAAAGGTTTTTTTTTCGACAGGATGAATTTGCTGTTTAAACCTTCACAGCCACGATACTGGTGGTAGGCCTGTAATCATGCTTTTCATTATCCCTTTAGTGGAGGCACAATATGTGACACTAGTGTAATTTACCTTAGAGGCCCTGTTTACACATTGTACCACAAACTAGGGATCTATAGGTAAGTTACAGCCTACAAGGACTACAGCCTATTTCAACATGTTTTATGGGTCAGAGCACATGCACGGGCCGGGTTCAGAGAGAAGAAAACCAGCAAGATCAGCCTAAAAAATAAATATGGTGATCTTGCATGCATAATTACGTAAAATGCCAAATAATATACACAATATTATGAATAATTATGCAAATTGCAAATCTGTTATTTAGTGCTATAGCTTAGCTCATAATGCGTCCTAGAGTTTATTTTTGACCCGGGGATGCATTTCGGGCTAAAAAATAATGTAGTGCAAAAACCAAAAGGACCACGAAAAACAGTTGCTTGCATTCTGTGGTTTGCTTGCATTCATGGTGCGCTGAATGTGTTTGCAGAAATCTTTACAGCAAATGATGTGTAATGACACAAGGTACCATAATGGGATCATTTTGGGAATTTCGCAACAACCGTAACTCAAAAGTGCTTGAATTTTGCAAATTATGTCAGTGTAATTTACATTTTGCCCACGCCTCTATACAACCTATCAGTCAATATTTCCAATGACATTTCAGCTGAAGCTCTACCTCTAGAAATCTTGCACTTTGCACTTTTCCAAGTGGGTCAGGCAAAATGAGGTGGTTGACGGGACATCCTCCCCTTATTGTTGGATGTCCCATATCTGCTAAACTCTAGATTACCCTAAGTAGTTGCTAGAAAATCTACTCCTGGCTCTCCTATACGTCCATGACTTCTGGAGAGTTTTGTATGGTCCAGCTCTCTCTCTGGTTCAGCGCCCAGTACAGTTCACGTCCAACTGGGCAGCAGTTTCTTCCACACAGGATGAAAAACTTCTTTAAGCTTTTTTGTTCATGAGCTTAACAAGAGGACATCCAACTGACCCTTTAAGAGCACTTCTAGTGTCTGTGTACAAGTGTAGAGCAGGTCACTCCACAGTCTCTTCACAGGTAGGTCCAGATAGGTCTTCTTTTTTCAAAGTCTTCACCAGATTCAGTTGGAGTCTACAGAGTGGGTGATGGGATGGTAAATTTATCATGCACACTTGCTAGTGACTGGTGACAACTCCAGATTCAATCTTAAAATAATTTCTACACTTGTGTCTTTCCTTTTTTCTTTACCACATATAGGAAACCTAATGAGTGTGTAATGTTGACTTTTCTGCATGTCAAAACAGTTCCTTTTTGGCATTTGTTATTGCAGTGTTTTAGGCTGCTGCCTTTCTGGCCACAATGGTAGCCTGCCATTTAGAGTCATAAATGTGGGTAATGTAAATGTACTCAGTATTCCACATATGACATTTTACCACTGAGGAATTTCCTGTGCCAGGATACTGTCCCACTTACAGATGCCAGGGAGAAGTGATCAATCTGGGAACTGTTTGGAAAAAATCATCGAAAAAAAGCACAGACTGCATTGTTATCAAGGATGGACAACATAGTGGTGTAAAAAATTGGAGTATTAGTTGAGGAGGGGGTGACTCCCTACCTCAAATAAAAATGAAATCCTTCTTACTATGAACCACAGAAGTCAATAGATAAACCTGAGCTCGAATCCATGGTAGCTATGGCTTAGAGCAGGCAGGCTTAACTTAGAACCAATGTGTAAAGAATTCATGGGGTACCAAAACAGAAATAAAGTCTATACACAACACAAGAAAAGTAGAATATATTTAAATAAATAAAATGACACCCCAATGAAAAATGTCCAGTAAGAGTAAATGGAGACATGAATTTTTAAAGGTTACATTTAGAAATAGCACCAAAAAGAGTTAAGCGCCAACTGCGGTCAACTGTTCACGGTAGACAGGTACCTAGGTGCCATTTGAGACTGGCCACGATAGACTGCGGGTCAGATACAGGAACCAGGTTTGATCCAGTTGGAGGTTTTACTTTGAGACACGGGGCAAGTTTACTAAAGAATTGCATTGTACTTGCATGGCCTACATCATTAAAAAGCAACGTGAGACCTTAGATGGGATTTACCATGCCACACAAGTTGTGATTTGCACTGGCGTGCCTGACTTCACAAAGAAATGTAACACAACCCAGTGTTTTGCACTGCGTTGTGTTACATTTCATTGTCATAAGTGTTCCATGGGTGGAGTATGGGCATTCCTGTGCATTCATCTTCAGAATTTGATGCAATCCCGGATTTACTAAAGGAAGTCAACCTTAGGTTGTACCAAAATGGTGTGCCTATCATAGAAAGTCGTAACGTTTATTTCTCCTTGCTATTTCCTCTTTCCATGTATGCTGCATTCCTTTGCTGCATTGTGCTGCTTGAAAAGTTAGTAAATCTGGTTTCAAAAATGGAAGTAAAAAATATTCAGCGGGGTAAGGCAGCAGACTGTAGCCAAACAGGGTTCCATGAGTTCGGATAGCTGTTGGATGCAGTTCTGGTGAAGCAGCAGTTTTTTTGGCGAAGGCTCAGAGTGGTACAACTTGAAACTTTGCACTCAGGGAAGGTCCGTCACTGACCAGATGCTTTTGGTGCCTTTGCCCAGTGACAATGTCTTCATTTGCACGTAGTCACTTTTTTGGAGCTCAGATTCCCATAGCAGGTCAAGGCTACAGGCCATGATGCCAGATACCGTCTTGATGAGGTCCCACTACAGAGGATTTTGAGTCGCGAAAAAAGTTTGGAAGTGAAAAACCTGGATCATCAGCATAGCGGCAAAGCGCCTTGGTCAGATCAGCTTGGCAGGTTTTTCCCAGTCCTCCAGAGGTCTTTAGAGTCAAAATGTTTCTAATTCCCAGGTTGCCGGGGCGGTAGGAGAAGTCTGTTGAGACACAGCCAAGGGTCACAGGACCTCAAAAACAAAACGTGAGGTTCAGGAATCACTTCAGCAGATGCCACCAGCAGGGTCCAGGTCAGGTCCAGTTGGACGTGGTCAGCTGGGAAACTGCAGAAAAGGCCTTTTGTAGCTTGTTGTATTCCTGCAACTTAAACAGGATGTCAGCCCTATGACCCCTGCAGTCCACTTCTTTTCCCTGGGAATAGGCCTTCCCCTATGATAGCATAAATTATTATTTAACATTGATTTCTAGTGTTTCTCTATTTGGTTAGCCCAACTTCCTACAGAGAAATAGCTTTTGGGTGCTTTTCACTCTAAGTAGATGTCAACATTAAGGCCTACTTAGGAATGATTAATTAATATTTAAAAGTTAGGTTTGACCTATCAACACAGTTGTTTTTGACAGGTTGAATTGAAGTTTTTACACAGCTACCCTCGGGCTACATTGATTGGCCTGAAGCCATGTTTATAATATCACTGTAGCAAGTATGCAATATGTGCTGCAGCCTACTAGAGACATTTAGCTCCTTGCACCATATACTAGAGACTTATAGGTATATTGAATATGCCAATTAAGAGAATGCCAATTCAACTGTGTTAAAAAGGGGAGACACTTTGTTATGGGTAAAATGTACAGAGTTCTACAGCCAGCAAAAACAGAATAGTCAGAAACTCTAAGGTTACACAATGCAAAATATGGTCATTTCCTACAGTAAGGTTATTATTGCAGTCTCTCAGCTGAAATGACTGAGGGTCCTAATGAGAAAGAATTTACAAAAGGTGATTTGTGAGTCAGAAAAACAACATAAATAAACTGTGCCCTAATTTACAAGAAACTGATACCAGTGAGTATGCAAAATATTACTCACAGAAAAACATGAAAAACAAGGAATGTTGAATGACAAACTAAATATATCCGGTCTTAATCACAAAGGTAAACAAACTCTGGACAGTCCTATCTTTTTACATGTGAATACCCCGCAGTCGTAAAGATACTACTAGTAAAATATCATTATGAATTTCAAACAATTGTAAACGTACACAAAAGTGTATGTTTACCTTTGTGAATCAGTCCTATCATTGGCAAACAAGATAGAAACGATTCTTCTGACGGCTAACATGCATTTTATCAAAAACCCAACAAGTCAGATAAAATAATGACAATTAGGGGCCGATTCCGATTCGGGCCGGAAAAAATACGGACCGACTCGGTACGGGAATTTAGTCCGACCGACTCGGACCGGCGCCGTACGACCCGGGTAGTACGATGAAATGCATGTGAAATCCGACCGACTCAGACGGAATACAAAACGACTGACCGAGCCGGACGTAAACAAGCCATCCGGCCGGGAAATCACGCGAAACGAACTGACCGACACGCACCCGGATTGAACCCGAACGAAACGTACCCGCGAACTCCGACCCGCGTAGTACGATGCTGTGCGTGCAAAACACGACCGACTCGCCCGGAGCACAAGCCGTACGACCGACACGCATACAAAACCCAGCCGAAGCAACCCAATACTCCGCGACCGACTCGTACGCCGCTTATGAAACCTAGCTGACACACAGCGGGAACGAGTCGGACAAGATCGCACCAGACAACTGCAGCGTCCTACTCGGACACAAGAACGACTCCTACATGCACCAAAAACACCAAGGATTTTTTTTTTTTAAAAAGGGCCAAACAAGCAACCACAAAGCCAATAAATACAGGGAGGGAAAAAAATGGAACAAGGACACACCTCCAACTCCACCTACATAAAGGCCACAAATCCCTACCATGATCCTTTGCAAATTCCACTGACCTTCCAGCACAGAACACCATCACACAGCAACCACAGACACACTCACAGCTCATACATCACACAAGCCACACACCATTACCACACCTACAAATAGCACCCTCACACACACCCAGCTAAACCTACACTCACACCCCCCCACTTGCACACACACACACATCAATCACCACCACCACCCATCACCATGCCCCTAAAGAAGAATCATACGTTCCTAGACAGTGAATTGGAAGTCATGGTATATGAGATCCTCAGGGTAGAGCCACAGTTGTTTGGTACATTGGTACAACAGACCCCCATGTCGCAGAAAACCAAGATGTGGGCGAGGATTGTCGACAGGGTGAACGCACAATCACCATGTTTGCGCACAAAGGAAGACATCCAGAACAGGTGGTATGATGTGCGCAGGAGGGTCCGGGACCTACTCAAAAAGGACTACCTCCTCAGTCAGCACACCGGCAGTGGCCCTCCTGCAAAACCAGTATACCTCAGGCCCTGGGAGGAGAAGGTGCGGGCCATCCTACCACCAGTGAGAGTATACGGACTAACAGACATCCCAGAGCCTGGTGAGTACACAACTAATATACACAATATGGTGTGACAACACACACACATCACAGTCAAGGGGATAGGCAAACCATGCACCCTTAGCAAATACACAGCAACCAAAAGATATTCATCCCAAGATGTGAATGCTAGTCAGACAAACACAATACCTGCCATCTCATAGTGATATGTAACTGTGTCATGACATGTACAAACCTAACAACAAATTCAGCAAGGCAGTGGCACAAATAGAACCAACAAACACTCCCAGATATTTACCCACCACTAGAACATCACCTCACAGGGAAGCTCACTGAAAGGAAGGAATTCTGTGTATGCTGGTGAAGTCAGTGTAGCCAATAGCAAGATGGGAGTGGTAGTCACAGATATTGGTCACACCCACAATTGGCCCATCAACACCACTCTGAACCATGCTTACATCACAGGGAGTGGAAAACAACTGACAAGATGGCTGACACTGGGTACTGCTGTGGGGAGCACAAGGCCCTGATGGGAACTGGGCACCAACAAACAACAGGACCACACTGTCAGCCATCTTGCCATTGCTGTCACACTCACACACAGTGAAGTCCACTCAAAAGGAAGGAAGTATGGGCATGCTGGGAAGGGGGGTGTAGGCAATAGCATGATGGGAGTTGTAGGCACAGATATTGGTCAGCCTCACAATTGGCCCATCAACACCACTCTGAACCATGCTCACATCACAGGGAGTGGAAAACAACTGACAAGATGGCTGACACTGGGTACTGCTGGGGGGAGCACAAGGCCCTGCTGGGAACTGTGCAGCAACCAACAGCAGGACACCACTGACTGACATCCTGAAAGACAACTTGCACTTCCTGCAATGGAAGCACGTTCCATGGTGGGATATCTGGCTGGGTGGGAAGGAGGACTCACAGCACTGACCATAGTTACAAGCACCTCCCCTCACACACCCCTCAACACTAACTCCACATAACCCACCTGGGAGAATGCAATGCTTCACATCCTAACTAACGATCCCACAAAGAACCACCACCCTGGGTTATGCTGTGTGAAGCACAGGGACACTCTTGGGACTTGTAGCCAAACAACTGCCAGGACAACACTCCCAGCCATCCTGTCAGCACAGGCACCCCACCCCACAGGGAAGCAGGGTCAAAAGGAAGGAAGGATGGGCATGCTGGGAAGGGGGGTGGAGGCAATAGCATGATGGGAGTGGTAGTCACAGATATTGGTCAGCCTCACAATTGGCCCATCAACACCACCCTGAACCATGCTCACATCACAGGCAGTGGAAAAGGACTCACAAGATGGCTGACACTGGGTACTGCTGGGGGGAGCACAAGGCCCTGCTGGGAACTGTGCAACAACCAACAGAAGGACACCACTGAGTGACATCCTGAAAGACAACTTGCACTCCCTGCAATGGAACCACGCTTCATGGTGGGATAACTGGGCTGGGGGGAGAAGGAGGCCCGGATGGCAAGCAAATACCACCAATGCTGGTCATGCACACACCTCAACATTCACATTGACATGCCACTGGTTGGCAGGACAATGTGCTACACCAATATCACTCTCTGACTGTCACAATTTAGGAGAATGCAATGTCCAGGCCCACATCCAGAGGTACAGTCACAACTGTCAGGTGTTTGAACAATTTATGCCAGTAGAAACATAACATACAATCTGTGTCTCTCCCCAAAACAGGTGATGATGGGGACACAGCAGCAGACGAGGAGGAGTCCCTGTCCCAGGCTCCGGGGAACACTGAGCTCACTGGTGTGGATCAGCCTCTGCACTCCTCGGATGGCGAAGAACCAGCTGGACCCTCCGGTGTGAGTCATCATGCAGCACCAGCAGGACCAACATCTGCACCCCCTCACCCACCCCTCCAACAACTGCCAACACACAGGCCACCCCTGCCAACACGGACAGACCAAGGACCACAGATGACAACAGCACAGGGACCCAGACCCAAACTGGAGCTGGTGACAACGAGCCCAGGAACAACACCCAAGTGGGCCCACGGTCACCTGTGCGTGCCACCGCAGGTCCTGCATGTGTCGCCAGGGGTGGTGGGAGGGGTGGTAGACATAGGTCGCTCTTTGCAGAGGGGTCTGGACTGCATGATGACCCACAACTGGCACGCATCGCGGATGCGTACCAGACTAGCACCGGAGAGGTCAGCCAGGTAGTGGGGATCCTCAAGGACATACAACAGCAGCAGGCTGCCCATCATGCCCGCTTGGACTCCCACATGTCCCGTGTCGAGACACACATGTCACATGTCGAGACACACATGTCTGGCATGGAGTCCAAGTGGGACACATTGGAACAACTGACAGCGGTGCATAGGGACATACTGACATGCCTCCGCCAGATCAGCACCAACATGGCCTCACCTCCCTGTGTGCCCACAACATCTGCTGCTGAAACAACTGCAAATGCCACAGGGAGGGAGGAGGACTCTGGCAGAGAGTCCCCTGCACCGCCGCAGCCTGCACCTGAGGGTCCCCCCAAGAAGAGGGGCCGTCCGAAGAGGCCAAACTGAGAGGCCGATGGCCATCTACATCCCCCAGGAAGCCAACACCTGTTGTGGAACTTTTCCTCTGTGTGCAAACTGCACGCCCTGTCGAAGCTAACCCAACTCTCCCACATGACATGGGGAGCTATAGTTGGCCAAATTTATCAGATGACTGTGGACTTTACTCTGGACATTTCAGCTACCAAGACTTCCGAATCACATGAGAACTTTGGATTCCAATTTCTATGTACAGCACCCACCATCCTGTGCACTATCCTCACACCTGTATGGAAATAAACTCACCAATACACCACATCTGCCTCTGTTGTGATTCCAACGTGCTCTCTGTCATGGAGATGGTGATCAGAAAAATGACACTGTGCGTGCTAACTGCTACAGCAAGTCCAACACCGTCATGTCAGTCATGGCGACGTGACACATATGAGGGAGACACACCACTAGGGCCACACAACACATACACACCAGGGCCATCAGACTCATCACCTATACTGATGTTGCAACTAAATACAGTGGAATGCACAGACACGCCACCTATTCACAGTCTGTGTCAACTAGACTACAGGTGCAGTAAGCAAATGTCAGTCAGATGTGTGACTACAGACAACGCACATCCCAAAGTGAAGCACAGGTTTATTACACATTTGCAACATGTTTCCACTACAAATGCTAGCTAATCCAACCTGGCTGTGGCCACAAAGTCAAAAAGTGCAGAAGATAGAAAGTCCAGGGGTGTGTGGCACATCACCTGTAGGGAAACGACTGCTTCCACCTTGGAAGTTGAATCATGGATTTGTGGGATCCAAGTTGATCAAACAACTCCGGCAGCACCCTGTGAAGGACAGACATGACACACAGTCAAAACCACTGAAGAACAGCACAGAACGGCAATACTCATGTCTAATACATGTCACGAGATAACTACACAAAACCAAGTTAGCATGTCAACACTGTTGGGCAGTACAGACCACCTGCAAGGACACATCGCTACACGCATCCAGTCAAGTAGCACATGGCCACACTCAAACAGCACCAGAGCACCACACACACATATCATGCAAACTCAAATCATTGGCATTACAACCTTCTGGAGACTCACATTCAGCTGAAGAAGTTGGTGATGAGCTGTGTGCGGACATCACCATCATCATCATCATCATCTTCACTGGCATCGTGACCCAGGCCAGGATCTTCCACAGGTGGCGGACGTTGGTCATCGTCATCCAGGATGAGAGGCAACTCCTTCCGCACTGCCAGGTTGTGTAGCATGCAGCAGATGATGACAATCTTGCACACCTTTGCTGGGGCATATGGGAGGGCCCCTCCTGTCTTGTCCAGGCAGCGGAAGCGGCTCTTCAGGAGACCAAAGGTCCGCTCAATCACCCTCCTCGTCCGACCATGTGCCTCATTGTAGCGCATCTGGGCTGGTGTCACAGGGTTCCTGAGGGTTGTCAGCAACCACGGCATGTTGGGGTATCCCGAGTCACCTACAGACAGACAATTGCACATTAGCCGATTTGAAAATGTGTGTGGAAAACAACATAGCAGAACACACACAATGGTACAAAGTCAGTACACACCAACAAGCCAGGCACGCTGGTTCGTCATCTGTGACATCATCCTCGGGATGCGACTACTCCTCATCATGTAGACATTGTGTGCCGAACCGGGGAAACGGGCACACACATGTGTGATGGTCATATCTGCAAGACATACCACCAGAGCATTGATCGAATGGTAATGTTTACGGTTCCGGTATGCCTGCTCATGTGCCTGTGGTGGTATCAAAGCCACATGTGCCCATCAATGGAGCCAATTACATGTGGCATCCTCCCCAGGGCATAGAAGTCACTCTGGACGTCAGTGAGTCGTTGACGTTTTGGGAAATAGATGTACTGGTTCAGGTATCTCAACATTGCCCCCAAAACATCGCGTAGCACACGGCTGAACATAGTCTGTGACATCCCACCGGCAGTCGCCACAGTGTGTTGAAAGGTACCGGTGGCAAAGAAGTGTAGGGCTGCCATCACCTTCACCTTGGGGGTCAGCGCTGTAGGATACGGACGGCCAGGCAGCAAATGTGGGTCCAACGGCACTGCCAAATCCTCAATCAGCTGCCTGGTGAAGCGGTACCATCGGATGCTGTCACGTTCCACCATCGTTGCCAGGTCTGGGAATGGTCGATGGACAGCAGGAGCCCTGCAGTGCATAGGTGAAGAAAGCAAGATTGTCAGTCACCCCACCTATGTGCCGTTCACCATACTCAATTTCACATGATACATCATTAACAAACACAAGTACTTGATGTGTGTGTCGTTCTCTTTGGACATATATGGCACCTACATGGACATCATCTAACATCTCTGTTCAACAAGTGTTGACAACAGGTTCCAGGGTGTGCTATGGGAAACCATTAGGCTGTGTCACAGTACCCATTTACTGCTCTCATGTTCCACACACATACCACAGTGACATGTCTGGACAGATGCTCCACAGGCATCACAGCTCATTGACAGGTAGATTCCCAGGGACCCTGTCTTGCCACATGGACACTGGCATGACATGGCGTATCATGTACACGTCAGAAAAACAAACATGACACCCACAGGTAGTGGCCCCTGTAGCCTCTGCAGGACAGACATGGACGTCTGTGACACACACACACACAACATCAAAGTTCATGCACAAACCACGTGGATGTGGAGACTGTCTCCCATTGTGCACATGGAGTCAGAGACATGTGAAACACAACATGCACACAGACTGCGGAGGGACATCACTATTGTGGCAATGGACCACCCTGTGACGTACATGCCTTCCCACATGTGAGCCTGGGGGTATGTGACATGTCATACACATACACAACCTGGAAATGTGACCATGACACATGCTCCAAAATGAAATGTTGCACACCACAATGGTCAGGTGCACAACACACAAAGGACCCTGTCCCCATGAATACGTGCACAGCCTGGGTGTGTCTGCCCCCAAGTGCCACCCCAAAAACCACATGTTCACCCACATACACAGATAAGGTTATGCTGCCACACATGCCTTAGATACAGTGTGGACTGGGTGTGGTGTTGTAGGTGTGCCCCTGAGTCCCTGGAAAGTATATGTGGCTGGCATAGGTTCACCAGTGACCAGCATGGTGACATATGCATGTGACCTGTCCAGGGACGCGTTGTAGAGCAATGGACCGATCGGTGTGCCCGCACGGCCCATTGCAATGGATGTGAGTGGGTACGCGTTGTATCCCGGGTACGCGTTGTAGAGCAATAGACCGATCGGTGTGCCCGCACGTCCCATTGCATTGGATGTGAGCGGGTACGCGTTGTATCCCGGGTACGCGTTGTACAGCAATGGACCGATCGGTGCGCACGCATTGGCTGGGGCCTGGCATGGCAACGGACGCGTTTTCGAAGCTTCAACGAGTCTGATGCAGTGAATTCAGTTGGCCAGCCACAACAATGTTGCAAATTCATGGGTGTCATGAAGTTGAATTTTTGAAGGATGCTGTGGGCGTGTATTGGTGCTGCAATTCCATGGATTGGTCAGATTCAGAAGATGCAAACGACTTGGACCTATCACTTTGGACACATGGGACAGTATCTGCCTCTGCAGCACACATATAATGCTGGCTGTTCCCCTGAGGGCTCACTTGCCTGCACTACATGCTCCAGGACGACATCTGCCACTACACTGCTGCTGTCCCTGCATCCTCTGGCTACTGCAATGGCATGTACTGTGGAGAAAGCCCCAGCCTTCACCCATGAGGAGAACCAGGCCCTGGTGGACAACCTCCTTCCACAGTACAGCAAGCTGTATGGGACACCAGGGGAGCAGGTGAGTGTGCTGTCCACTGCCTTACTAATTGTGCATGTTGTCTGACTAGAAGGATTTACAGTGTGCACACCACTGGCTAGCATGCTCACTGAGTAGTTCGCACCCCCCAAAGTGTGTAGTCACATGCACTGAACAGGTACAGTGCATTAACAGTGCATTCTAACAAGGTTTACTTCCCATGCAATGATACCATGTAGTAACTGCTGGCAAACTGTCCATAGCCCTCGTTGCACTGCCTGTGTTCATCATATGCCCCTGTGATTGAGACATGTATTTACAACTGTGTGATGCACGGATATGTTGCATGTGTAGTAATGGCCTTTTCACTTTGTCATCCTCACAGGTTGATGCCCACCAGAAGCAGGAGATCTGGCTGGCCATCGTCCGGGCAGTAAGATCCGTGGGGGTCTACCAGCGCCGGATCCGCAACTGCCAGAAGAGGTGGCAGGACCTTCGTGGCTGGACCCAGAGGATCGCAAGGGTCCAGCTGAAGCTGTCGCCTCCTCGCAGGCGGGGCGGACACCGGACCCTGACCCCCCACATGCTCCGGATCCTGGCGGTGGTCTTCCCGGACCTGGATGGGCAGCTGAAGGCCAGACAGCAGCAAGGAGGGGGTGAGTCAAAGACTGCACTGTGAACTCTGTCTAACATGCTATGTGCCCTCCTCTGGCCTGGTTAAACTTCCCCAGTACATCAGTCTTGTTGTCCAGTACCGATGTCCCTCTATTGTGACATGCCCACTCCTCATCTGATACGCAGGTGTGCTCCTTACGCTCAGGATAATTGTGTCACTCGGGTACAGGGTCCTTGCATTTTGCTTTGGTCAAGGTGGGTGACAGCTTTTGTTCCCGTGACATTGTGTTGGCCTTCATGGGTGGGTCAATTGCTCACACAATGCCTGAGTCGTGCAATGTAGTCTGGGTGTAACTTTGATATGTGGTCCACTTGCAGATCAGAATCACCACATGTCCCTGGGGTATTTGGCACACCCCCATGCTGCGGGTGGGTACAATGTTTGGGCCTCAGGAGTATGTATGTCAAGTGTGTCACACATGCTTAGCCACCTGCCTACTGACCAGAGCTCATCCCTCTTGCAGGTGGAGCCGGACAGTCATGCCTACTACAGGGCATACAATACACTCTGTACTCCCACTCCTGTGTATCAGCTGACATGTTGTGCTCAGTGAAATGTTCCCTCAGGTGTCTGCCTCTGTGTCGTTGTGCTGTGACTACGTTGTCGGGACTCCTGTGATGTTTATCAGTTAGGGGTCAGCATGCCATCTGCTATTGGACCATGTGAGACAAGACTTCTGTGACTTATAGGTGTTTGATCACTTGACTGTGCAGACAGGTGTATGCAACTGTGACTTTCAGGCAGATGTTCATCATTCACAGCACACTGAGGTGCTCTGGTTCAGAGAGTTGTGTTTCATGTCTCCCATTTGTCCAATTGGTGTGCAGTGGACAAATACGGGTTCAGATGATGTGGTTAGTGGGGGGTGGACATGTGCACTTGTCAGTTACATTACTTGCCTTCCACATGTCCTAGGATTGTGACACAGTGCAGACTGTTGTTGGCTGGCTGCCATGGCCATGTGACTGGAGACAGTGATGTATGACTTTTCAGGCATGCCTGTGTCATGGCTTCCAACTTCCTAAAAGTGATCCTGCAGGGGAGTGACATGTGCAACATGCACCCCATTGTGGCATTGACTATCCGGACATGGGTGCTTCATGGTGTCTGGTGCTGGTATGCATCTCATGCATTTCTATTTAGACTCTGCCCGTCCATTTATCCAGACGCCTGCACTGACTCAGTGGCAAGAGATGTGACGTGGGCATGTTCACATACTTCACCGTGTTCTCAGCAATGTCCAACAACTGTGTAGGTGGTGCATGTGTCCACACTGGGGTATTACCATCAGACAGGCACCAGACAGATGGGTGCAAGGGCAGGAGGGGTATCTGTTCCATGGTTGACCATCAGACTGACAATTGGCTTTTCCTAATCTGTGTGAGGACTTTTGGCAATGTTCAGCTGGGGATGCCAGGTCTTACTCTGTAATGTGCTGTACTCACTGTGGTGTGTGCAGTCAGTGCAGGTGTCTGAAGTTTGTCTGTTTCCCTAATTGTTTGCAGATACATCCACGGCCACAGGAGGGGACAGCTCCACGGACCAGGAGGAGCGGCAGAGCCAGACTGGGTCAACAGCCGACGAGTGGTCGGAGGGACCCAGTGGCACGGAGGGCGAGGGGAGCCACACCGAGGAGTCCTCAGCACCATCCACCTCAGCTGAGGACCACAGCAGCTCGGAGGATGACTCCCTTGTGGAGGCGGGTGTCAGCAGCCACCAAACACCAGCTAGTCTGTCTGGCCCCGCCACCACCACCAACACCACCGCCCTCCCATTGGCTCCCATTCCAGAGGTCTGTGGAGGCTTCCGTGTCTGGGAGCGTGCCTCCTTTGTGCCAGGCACCGCACCCCCTGCCCCTGTGTCCCCTGCTGCCCTGAGTGAGGAATCTGTGTACCTGCTTCGGCACCTCCATGTAGGGCAGACAGCAATGCTGAGTGTCCTCCATGCACACACCACTCTGTTGACACAGCTGGTGTCGTTCATGGAGGGCATCTCGACGGGTATGTCTGCCCTACAGAGGAGCAATAGGTCCATGGAGTCCTCCCTGACGGCAGCAGTGTCCCTCCTACAAACAGTCCCTCGCCCCTCCTACCTCTGCCCCATCCACACTTCCTGGCACCCTACCTGTCCCAAGCACATGCACACCTGCACAAACACCCAGACACACAGACACAAGCAGCACAGACACACCCAAAACCAAGGCAAGACGTGCACACAAGCATCCTCAGGGGACTGATACCACACACACAGTGGATGGGGAACTGACACACACACAGGCAACCACAGTCACTCCGCAATCCTCAAGATCCTCTCCCTCCAAGACCCCTTCCCTTGCCCTACCTGCAACCCCACCTGATAAGCAGCTCTTCCTCTGTGACCTCGGCCTCTTCCCCTCCAATCCCGCTGATCCAGCATACCGGAGGAAGAGGAAGTCCACCCACACAGAGGGGAGTGCCCCTCGCCCCCGGACACCCTCCCCCAGGCGCAGGCAGAGTGAGCCCCCCACCCGCAAGTCCCCCGGTCCTGGAAGAGCAAGACCCCGCCACCGCCCTGCAAGTCAACCACCCAGTCTCTCACCTCCATCCCCCAGGCCACCACTCCACAGGTTCCACCGCCACACCCTGCCCCAGGTTCCCCCACACACCGATACCGAATCCCCAAACTGCTTAGGCCCTCCCCCCCTGCCACTTGCTCTTCCACCCCCAAGCCAGATGCTCTGCCTGTTTGTGCCACTGGTGTGGAGACCGTGTCCCCCCCTCTGTCCTGCCCAGCTCTTCTGCCCCCCTTCCACTACCTTGGAGTCATGCACTGCGGTGGAGTCCACAACCACCCCGTCTGACTTGGGCACTGCATTGGGTCCCAGTCCACTCCATCTGACCAGCCCACTGCAGTGGTTGCAGCACCAACACCATCTCACTTGAGCCCTGCGGTGGTGCCAGCCCCCCCTGAGTCAGACACCTCCACTGCAGTTGCGGTGACACTCCTGCACCCACCTCCCCTTCACTGCCTCCTTCTGGCATCCCCTGATCCTGTCCCTGCGGTGCCTGGCCTGCCCCTCGTATGCCCCTCCAAGGGGGATGTCCCCTGTCCGTACCTGTGCAGGCAAGGAATTGTTGACAAGTTGTCACACATCACCCTGTTGGGACTGTATATTTGGACTGGCCATTGGCCTTAGTTTATTTTGGACTTTTGATTTGAGTTGCACACTTGCTGAATAAAGCCTCTTTTTGTTTACTTGTGGTTAATCTTTGGAGGTACATGATGTAGATGTGTAGAATCATGCATTTGCTGTTGTAATAGTGTTCAGATCAGGTAAATGAAGTTTTGCTGTGATGGGCTCCATGTGGTCCATGGGATATGTGTCCTAATCTAGTCTGGATGTATAGCATCCTTTGCTGCAGTCTGAGGGTGTAATGTTCAGCATTTGACACAGGGATGTACGTTTAGCATTTGTAGATTACCATCTTTGACCTACACTGATGCACATCTGGTGGGCTTACCACTGTCCAATGTTCCTAGTACCCTGACTGTGTGCCCGTCTCCAATGGACATGCAGTTTAGCACATCAAATTTGGAGGACTCATCTGTGTACACAGTGCAAGTTGCTTGACACGTGTCTTGGGTGTATGCAGATGACTGACGTGACACTCCGTGCCCAGGTGATATGAGCAGAGCCTTCAGTGTGTTGTAGTTGTTGACTCACTGACCGAGTGTTCTGCTGACATGTTTGAGTCGTGCACAGACAAGGTTTGGCACAGCTGACCTTCCACAGGAGTGGAGTGCCCTCATGGCAGTGCGTGATTCCGTGATATAGGCTGTGCCCGTGTTGTGTGTTGTGTAGGCATGTCTGTGCGTGTTCCCTTCTCCTTTTCCTACACAGGCTGTGTCCCTACGGATGACCCTGTTTGTGATGCTTGCTGAGTTGTTCTGTGTTCATCCAGCATCTTGGACCTGGTTTCTCCGGGATGTGGGTGCATGGCAAACTAATGTTCATGAGGTTGTCATCCCTAGTTGTCTTTGTTGTCAGGGCTGGGGATGTGGGCAAACGCAGATGGGACACAGTCAGGATTCCTCTTGGCACTTGTTGGTTACACAAGTAATGTGATTTTCTGTTTGTGTATGCTTTCAGTGATTGTGACACGTTGTGTGTCTGACTGCTGCCACTCCTCAGGGTCAGAGCTGCAATGTTGGAAGTTGTCTATGTGTGTCCTTTGTGGGTCAGCTTGGCTTCTTCATTGGTGTGTGACTATGGCCAGGATCCCATTGTTTGGGGTGGATTTCACGTCATGCCCATGTACGGCATACTGTGCAGTGTGTCAGACATTCACAAGTCTTGTTGACTGGCCATGTGTGATGGGTTTCTGCACCTTATTTCCCCCACCACCTCTGGGATTGTCATGGGTGCATGTGCAATGTCAGCAGTCCATGTGAGCTTCACTGCTGCACATTGGTGGACATCAAGGTGTGTGGCGTTGAGTGTGTGCAAATGTGAGTTGTTGCACGGCTGGGGCACTACCTCCATATTGTCCTTGGCTGGCAGGCCATGCTGAGTGCTTTGTGCTTGTATAGGTGTGATGGTAGTTTGTTGCTCAGGACACATGGCTGTGGTTCACAGTGTGGATGACATCTACCTTTGTCATCACAGTGTGATTGTCATGCAGGCTAGTGTCACCACAATGTGGGGTCCCTGGGGGAGTGCTGTGGTGGTTCTGTCTCTTGCTGTGTTTGTTGCTGTTCCTACATGCTTGTGTGACATGTGTAATTTGGGCTCCCTCTCATCTCACAATGCCTGTTTGCCCACATAGGGGAATCCAATCCATGAGTTACTTTTGTATGTGACTGTGTTGACATCTGTGTATTAGTGAATCTGGCCTCCTCATGTGTTGTGTGTTTGCCTGGGGACACTGGCACACAACCCCCTCACCTGTTGTGTTTGATATGCAGTGTGAGTCTGCCTGTTTGTGTTTGTGCATTTGCACCACTGCATTGGCATATCTTTAGTTTGCCATTGGCTGTATGTTGTTTGTTGGCTTTCCCCTGCTGGCCCTGGGACTGCTAGGTCATCAGTCAGCACATTGATCATGGTTAGTATGTCCCATTGCTGCCATGGTATGGTATTTGTTCACCTGACATCTACAGTCTCCACAGGATATCTACATTTGTGTGTCCATTGGTGCAGATATGTGGGTCTGCATTATGATGCTCACTTCTGTCATTGTGTTATTTGTGAATGTAGACAATGTGGGCCCCCATGGCTGATGTTTGTGTGCACATGGCCAGAACGATGTGTCATTGGCACTGCACTGCTTGCCTCACACAATCTATGTTGCTATGGGACACAAGCACTACAATGCCACTGTAGTGTTTGGTGTTGTGTGGCCAGGAATAATCCCTGCAGTTTTGTTTTTGCAGCTTTTACCAGGACTACACTTACCTTTTGGGCACTGTGGTGATGGGGCTTTGGGCTCCATTGCCACACTGTTCAAAATGTGCTTCAGCTATGGAGCACACACTTACCTTTTGGGCACTGTGGTGATGGGGCTTTGGGCCACATTGCCACACTGTTCAAAATGTGCTTCAGCTATGGAGCACACACTTACCTTTAGGGCACTGTGGTGATGGGGCTTTGGGCCACATTGCCCCAGTGGTCATGGTCTGCTTGCATTGTGTAGGCCACACACACAATTATGTGTGACACATGTGTTAGGGGGTCACATTGTATGTTCAATGTCATGTTCAGTGTTGTATGCATTTGACACATACCACACACGCTTGTCATGGTGTTGGGGATGGGATGTAATTTTCAGACAGTCCTTATGTGGGAGTATGCTAGTTGTGTCATGCATTACCCGTCCTATGAGTAGGGGTGGTTGTAGTGACAGGCATCCAGCCCCCTATGGGTGGGGATGGCAGTGGTGGCAGGCATCCAGCCCACCCTGAGTAGGGGTGGTGTTAGTGGTAGGCATCCATCCCCCTATGGGTGGGGATGGCAGTAGTGGCAGGCATCCAGCCTCCCTGAGTGGGGATGGTAGTAGTGGTAGGCATCCAGCCCCCATGAGTGGGGATGGTAGTAGTGGTAGGCATCCAGCCCCCCATGAGTGGGGATGGTAGTAGTGGTAGGCATCCAGCCCCCATGAGTGGGGATGGCAGTAGTGACAGGCATCCAGCCCCCCATGAGTGGGGATGGTAGTAGTTGTAGGCATCCAGACCCCCATGAGTGGGGATGGTAGTAGTGACAGTCATCCAGCCCCCTGTGGGTGGGGATGGCAGTAGTGGCAGGCATCCAGACCGCCATGAGTGGGGATGGTAGTAGTAGCAGGCATCCAGCCCCCTATGGGTGGGGATGGCAGTAGTGACAGGCATCCAGCCCCCCATGAGTGGGGATGGCAGTAGTGACAGGCATCCAGCCCACCCAGAGTAGGGGTGGTGTTAGTGGTAGGCATCCATCCCCCTATGGGTGGGGATGGCAGTAGTGGCAGGCATTCAGCCCCCCCTGAGTGGGGATGGTAGTAGTGGTAGGCATCCAGCCCCCCATGAGTGGGGATGGTTGTAGTGGTAGGTATCCAGACCCCCATGAGTGGGGATGGTAGTAGTGGTAGGCATCCAGCCCCCCATGAGTGGGGATGGTAGTATTGGCAGGCACCCATCCCCCCAAGAGTGGGGATGGTAGTAGTGGTAGGCATCCAACCCCCCATGAGTGGGGATGGTAGTAGTGGTAGGCATCCAGACCCCCATGAGTGGGGATGGTAGTAGTGGTAGGCACCAAGCCCCCCATGAGTGGGGATGGCAGTAGTGACAGGCATCCAGCCCACCATGAGTGGGGATGGTAGTAGTGGTAGGCATCCAGACCCCAATGAGTGGGGATGGAAGTAGTGGCAGGCATCCAGCCCCCTATGGGTGGGGATGGCAGTAGTGACAGGCATCCAGCCCCCCATGAGTGGGGATGGCAGTAGTGACAGGCATCCAGCCCCCATGAGTGGGGATGGTAGTAGTGGTAGGCATCCATCCCCCTATGGGTGGGGATGGTAGTAGTGGCAGGCATCCATCCCCCTATGGGTGTGTATGGCATTGGTGATGGCCATCCCGCCCCTATGGTTCTGCTGTTGCTAGTGTACGTCATTTGTGCATCCCTATGTGTGTGTGACATATTTCGGGTACGTGTCGTTTGTTTGTGTTGTGGGTGTTTGACTTACCGTCTGCGCCGTACGCGTCCGTACCGGTCCCGGTAATAGATGTAGAGTATTGGTAGGACCTGCGCGATGGGATTCATGGTTGGGTCGTCTCGTTCGGGTTTCTCGTGGCTTCGACTCGTGCTCGTCGCTGGCTTGTTCGTCTCGTCGCCGTGGATCGTCTTGTGGCGCGAATCGGAGCTTATGTGCAGCTCTCCCGGATGCTCAAACGTGCCGGACGTAGCGACAAGTTCGGCGCGTACGGAAGACGCATCGTACTAGTCCGGCCAGAAGGTGCTGTGTATTTGGTTCCGTGCGACTCGATTCGGCGTTTACGGATCCGGCTCGGGCGGGGAACAGGAGCTGGAATGGGTAAGTACGGCTCGCTCGGAATCTGGGCTGTTATGCGCATCGTACTTGTTCGTTCGGTAGAGTGTTCGAGTCGGTCGGAAAACACGCGTTCGGCTGGTATTTTTTCCGGACGAATACTGTTAGGTGCGCTTCCGGCCGACATCGGAATCGACCCCTGAGTTTTGAGTGAAAAGTAGATCAAGTAGAATGTCTCCTACCTTATAGATTAGAAAAGCAGCCTAATATGCAAACCATTTTAGAAACAAGCACTTAGTTTCAAAAGTAAGTTTATTGAAAGAAATTGAACAGACATCAATACTTTGTACAATTAAACATTAAAGACATTGAAAGTAGCATTAGTATTATGTATTCTGACTGCGAGAGAGAAATAAAACACTTTAAGAAACACAAAGAGCTGGTTCATGAAAGCCGTAATAAAAGTAGAACAAAGAAGAAAGACTTAATATACTATAAATATACAATTGCATGAATAATCCAGAAATAACATACTAAACATTGTTATTATCAATAGAAGGGAAGTCATGGTGGCTAAACAACTTCTTGTACCGGGGATAGGAGCAAAGGTTTTTTTGCGCTATTATCTAAAATCTGTGTGACAGGAGATCATAGCTGTCAATGCTTCTCAGCAAGAGATAGGGTATATACAAATGTTGTATCCAATCTGTGGTTATGACAGACAGCATACCACCAGGTTAAATAAGATAGTTTAGATGTATCCTTTCAATTCTTTGCTATCTGTTGAAAAGTGACTGCTAGCAACAAGTCTATGATTTGCACTTGTGATTGACCCATATTCCAATCGACAGATTGGCTCCCCCAAACATTTTATTGGTGAAAAGGGTGCGGTGGTATGAAAGATTGTGTTGATCTGAGTCCAGATTGTTTCCAAAATTTGAGTACATATGGACAAGTAAGAAGTAAATGTTTTAGATCAGCGTACTCAAGGGAGCACGACCAGCAAGTGTCAGGAATTTGAGCGTGCATTTTGTGTAAGGCCATGGGTGTTAATAAGAGCCTGTTATAAATGAAGAAAATAGTTTTTTGTAGTGTTTGCTGCTCTAGATGATTTTCGAATTGTTGTCCATATCTTATTCCACTGTGTCAAAATCAGCTTCTCAAGAAAGTTCTATTTTTGTTTTATCCATATCAATGGAAGAGTGTGTCAGACGAGAATAAATACTAGAGGCTTTGGGATTTATGTGGAGAAGGTTATACCATGTAGAGCCGGTCAGGGAGGAGGAAGGGCCTAGAGATTGAAAGTAAGTGTGTGCTTCAAGTATTGCAGGTCGTAAAACTGAAAACCTGTGTTGAAAGGAAGGGGGTAGTGGAAAAAGAGAGCGTACCTTCGAGAATGTAAGAAATGTGTCTTGTTCAAATTGTTGATGTAACCAAAGTAGTCACTTATTTCTCCATGTTTGCCAGTAAATGGGTTTATTTTTGACGAGTATACATTTGTTGTGACAAATGGTGGAGGCGAGAAAGGTGTCAAGATCATTCGGGGTAGAATGAAGGACAGTGTTTGATACCTTACAGGAGTGTTTAATAACTGGTGTGGATATCTTTTGCAGTTTACGAGTGAAAGATAGGTTTTCGTGAAATGAGAAGGGTGAAAGGAATGATTTCTCGAGATTAACCCATAGCGGGGAGTCTAATGAGGAATCAACACCTACTTAGATATTTGTCTTAATAGGAACGCTTTATGATGTTTAGGAAAATCAGAGAAGTTTACATCTCCTTCCGATTTGGGGTGTGACAATTTTTGCAGCAACATTCTAGATTTTTTGTTGTTCCATAAAAAGGATAAAAGGATGGAGTTAGTTTTATGAAAAGACTTATCTGGTATGGATATTGGAATATTGGATATGATGTAGAGTATGATAGGGGCCAATATCATTTTGATAGTGTCTAGGCGACTCTACCAGGACAGGTAGAGAGGGTGCCATTTCGTAGTGAGTGTCAAAAATTAGGGAAATTGATGTTTTAATAGATGGGGTGAACCATAGGCCAAGGTATTTGATATGTTGGGGACTCCATGTAAAGTTAGAGATTGAGAATTTGTCTTTAAAAGTGTATTTGGTCAAAGGCAGTATTTCACATTTCTCATTGTTTAGTTTGTAGCCAGATACCATCTTATAGGAGTCAACCTCTTTCAAGAATGCTGGGAGTGTATGTTGTGGTTGAGAAAGAAACATTAATACATCGTTTGCATAAGCCGTTCTTGATCTGTTGGGTGTTAGAAGTGAATCCAGTTGCTTATGTATTGGTTTTGTCGTATACTAAATAAGAATGGTTCCAGTGCCAAATTAAAAAGAAAAGGAGATAAAGGACAACCTTGACGCACTCCTCTATGTAGAGTAAAATAGGGGAAGTAAGGCAAATAGCGAAAATAGCTGCTTTGTGTTCAGAGTAAAGTAAAGAGATTAGGAAAATTATTTTTGGGCCAAATCCAAACCATTTAAGTGTGTGAAAAATAAAAGGCCAATACACTCTATCAAAGGCCTTTTCTGCATCTATGGCAATCGCTGTGAGGGTTTCCGAATAATGTGATGTTTTGGATAAAATATCAAAAAACAAACATGGGTTGTCAGTAATATAACGCCCTTTGACAAAGTCCGATTGTTCCTTACCGAGTAGTTGAGGGAGATATGATTTGAGTCGGAGGGCTAAAGCTTTGGAGAACATTTTGTAGTCAACATTGACCAGGGAAATGGGTCTGTAGTTTTTGCATTAGCGCAAATCTTTGCCCTTGTGGGGATGAGACAAATTAGGGCTTCTAAAAAAGAGCCTGGTGAATTGCGTGAATTGATAAAAGAGTATATAAGGGTGTGTAAGTATTGAAGGAGTATTTGGCCACAATGCGAGTAAAATTCAACTGGTAATCCATCTGGACCTGGGGCTTTATCTTTTCGGAGAACCTTCAATGTGTTGAGCATTTCCGTCTGTGTTATATCAGATTCCAAAAGGTCTAAGTTTGTTGGGGGATCTGCATGCTTTTGGATAGTAGAAAGATAACTGCATATATCTGCATCTGTAGGCATGTTCTCTGGTGTGTATAATGATTTTTAGAACTCTACAAACTCTTTTAAAATTTCGGGGTCTTTATGTTTTGATGTTTGATTTGCGTCGATAATGGATTCGATTTGAAGTTTGTTCTGCTTAATCTTGACGTAATTAGCTAACAATTTACCTGATTTGTTGTGGCCCCCATAAAAGTTTGCACTAGTTTTCAGTAGGTACAAAGAAGCGCTCTCCGTAGAATCCTTATTAAACTCAATCTTAGCATTTATAAGTTCTGAAAGACATTCCTTCGACTTTAGAGGTGTAAAAGGAGTGTTCCAGTCTCTTTATCTTAGTTAGAAGTTCGGCATTGAGTATTCAGGATTGTTTTCATTTGCTGGAAACATATCTGATAATAAAATCATGTGCAGCAGCTTTAAAAGCATCCCAAATTGTATGGAAGGGAATATTGTTGGTTTGGTTAATTTGAAAATATTCATGAAAAAGAAGACAAAAGAAGAGTTAAAATCGGTGTCCAAAAGTAGGGAATTGTTGAAACGCCATCTTTTGGGAAGCGCAGGGTGAGGTAAAATATCCAGCTGAACCCAAACAGGAGCATGATCAGATATGAGTATGGGGCCTATATCAGCTGAACGTAAAGATTGATAGACATTATGTGAAATGAAGATATGGTCAATTCTGGACTGGGTCTGATGGGGTGGGGAGAAATAGGTGTACTCTTGTGAAGAGGGATTGCAGAGTCTCCGTGCGTCCATTAGGTTTCGTTGTTTTATGGTTTCTGAAAAACCTTTATGTGCTTTATTTGCGGTGAAAAAAACCTTGGATTTTTGGTCTAGAAGGGATCAACCACCTGATTGCAGTCACCTGCAAAAATAAAGTTCTCAGCAGGGTGTTTTGCAAGTAACTGGGACATTTGGGACCAAAAAGGAGCATCTCCATTAGTAGGGGCATGTATATTGAGCAAAGAGACTGGAGTCCTCCCGATCAGTAAGTTGGTGAACAGCCATCTGCCCTCATTATCTAATTCTTGAGATATAAGCTTAGCATTTAGTGCCTTGTGACATAAGGTTATAACACAGTTTCTTTTTCCATCACCAGGTGAGAAGACTTTGCCTACCCAATTCCTTCTAAGTTTTAGTGATTCAGACTTTGTAAGGTGTGACTCTTAGAATAAGGCTATATTAACATCTAGTTTAGATACATTTTATAATACTCGTTGACTTTTGATTGGGGAATTTAAGCCTCTGACATTCCATGTAACAATTTTTAAAGAAATAAAATGCTTATACAAAGTGAATAATTAAATAAACCAGCGCTGATGTATGGGGTATCAAACAAAGACCATAATACAAGTACAAATATAATAACATTGAGAACCAGTGGGTTGAGAAAGGGAGAGGAAAGAGGATAAGAGATATAAAAGTGATAGTAAAAGATATTATAGAAAGAAGATTTGAAGGGAGAAAACAAGGTAGACTTAGAGAAGAGGAAGATTGATTTTAGAATTACTAGGAGAAAAAAGATCATACCTACATAAATTCTGAAACACATAAGGGGTGGGAGGGTGAGGCCACATGGAATAGATGATACATCCAGACTCCATGAGGTAAGGCGGGAGGGACTGAAGCACAAAAGACATGCAAAAGGGTAGGTCATACAACAAGAAGTGGAAACCTGTAAGGAGAAAAGAAAGCTTACTATCATATAATAACTTTTGTTAAACAAAAACAATTTCCATATTCTTATATAAGAAATCATCAGAAAATACCAGATATGACTCTAAGATATACAGTAGGACTGAGCAAGCTACTTAGTACGTGCTATATAGGTATCCATAGTTACTGTCCTGCAAGAATTGAGGAAGCTTTTCAGTCTGACTGGATCTTCATAAGTAGTTGTCTTGTTGTTGTAGGTTACTTTGAATAAGCAAGGGTGGAAGAGGTCAAAACATGCACCAATAGAGCGAAGATCTGGTCTCCTTGCTTTGAATTCTCTGCATCTATCAGCGGTGTCCTTTGCATAATCCTGTGAGAAGAATAGAGGATTGACCGACCATGAAACTCGTTTTATGGATTTGACTGTTGACAAAACCCTAAGAAGATCAGTATATTCTAAAAAATACATTATGACCCCTCTCGGTTTTCTCGTGTTAGAAGTAGCTGCATGTGGAGGACCCAATCTGTGGGCACGTTGAAAATTAAGATAAGTACCTCCCGGTATATTTAGAACTGTTGGGAGGAATGACTTGAAAAAGGCAATAGGGTCAGAACCTTCTGAGCCTTCTGGTAAACCATGCAGTGGAAGATTGTTCCTTCTGTTCCTATTTTCAAAGTTCTCGACCTGCTTCTGAAGAGACGAAACCTGAGATTGAAGAGTGTTTACCTTAAGACTGGTTGACCCTAGAGATTCAATGTTTTGTTCAGCTGTAGTGATTCTTTCTTCCATCCGTGTCCATCTATCCATGAGAATTTGTAATTTAGAGTTTGTCACTTCTACGAATGGGCGCAGAGCGCAAATCTCTTCTAAAAGAAGATCCATAGAGACGGTCGAGATCTGTTTTGGAGGGGAAGGAGAGTCTTTTTTCAGACGTTTAGTTGGTGCTTTGCTAACTGCAGAAGGTGCATTAATATTGGATGAGGAGGTACCTTTAGGTAAGGAGGTCCTGAAGTCTTCCATTGAGGCAAGGTGTGTGAAAAAAGTTGATCAATTTATAAGCTTGTAACAGAAGAAATGGAACTAACTAAAACCTAACTACCTTTCTTTCTGATTCTTATTCACAGGTTACCATCCGTGTTTGTCTGATGTTGTCCTTGTTCATACCGTCCATCAGTTCCATTGTCTACGTTATGTCTGGTAGCATTGTTCTCCCAATGTATGGTAAGTTCATTCGAGTTGTGTTTGTTTGGCTCCCATTTTTTCCTCGTTGATTTTATCCCTCCACTATTGAAAGTCATTATAATAGTCAATTTCTGGTGTCGCTCCACTGAGCGGTTTCTGTTCCTTTTGTCCCCCCTTTCTCATCCGTATTGTCCTTCCTATCTAAGATCGCTATGGCTAAAGTCCTTTGGCTTTTTGTCATCTTTTTTGAATATGTGTTTCAGTGGAGACTATGTTCTCCTTCTTTTCTTGTTCTTTTTCTCCTAAAATTTACCTTAGATCTATTTTTTCTTTCTTTCTTTCTCTTTTCCCAATTTTATATGTTGAACTTTTGTTTCTTCTACATGGTTTTTGTTGTTTGTCACTATTTCCTTCTTATATGGTTCGATTCCGGTAGGTCCGTTAGCTATTTTGTTCATTCTTTTCTCCTCTTTTTTCATACATTTATTCAACTCCCTCATTCCAATATCAATTTCATATATGTAGGTTTATATGTATATTTCGACCTGTACTGTCTGCTCTTAATGCTGTCTTGGATGGCCAATTCATGCATACATTTTCATATTCATTTATGCTGCGTTAAAGGTTTAATAATTTAAATTTTAACATTTTTCTTGTCTTTTCCTAATGAGTAATTTACGTATGGTGTCATGGAATGTTAAGGGTATTCGTAACCCGGTTAAAAAACAGAGAGTTTTGACTCACTTGTCACGTTTGAAGTGTCAAATTGCTTTGTTACAAGAAACACATCACAAGGAACAAGACATTAATTCGATTAAGAAACAATGGGTTGAGAATGTCTTTAGTTCTCCTGCTGTGCAGAACAAAAATGGTGTCCTTATACTGTTTCATAAGTCACTCAACATTCAATTGATAAATGAACTCAAAGATGATGCAGGCAGATGGCTTTTACTAGAGGTGATTATAAATAATACAACATTTACGATATGCAATATATATGGGCCGAATGGGGTGGATCTAATGTTCTGGAACAACTTTTCTTCTATGTTAGCCTCTCATGCTTCAGAAAATGTAATAGTTGGTGGGGATTGTAATCAACTTATGGATCCTTTTTTAGATCGCAAGTCACAAACGAAATTTGTTACCTCTCAAATGCATAAATCCTTCCGCAAAGCCATCTCTGCCAGAGGGCTGATTGACGTCTGGAGAGCACTACACCCTGATGTTTTAGAGTTTACTTTCTTTTCTCCTGTTCATAGTTCCCACTCTAGAATAGACTATATATTTTTTACACAACATACACTTCAATTTTTAACACAAGCAGAAATAGGATCAATTCTTATCTCTGATAATGCACCTGTTATTGTCGATTTTGATTATCCTAATCCCATTTCCTCTACTCGCAGATGGAGATTGAATAATTCTCTTCTGTTAGATCAGCAATTTACAGAGCAATTCACATCCTTCATACAGGAATACTTTACAAACAACCTTTCCTCTGATACACAGATGAATTTTATTTGGGACGCCTTCAAAGCAACAGCAAGAGGTTTCATAATTGATTATGTAGCCAGGAAAAAGAAGAGGCTTATTAAAGATTCCAACAAACTTTTAACTCAGATTAAGAACTTGGAACACAAATATTTTTCTTCCAACAACAGAGATACGTTATCTAAACTTATTAAATGCAAATTACAATGTAACAAACAATCTTGGGAGGATGCTTGTGGTACCCTACTTAGATTTAACGCAAAAATGTATGGAGGTCGTAACAAAGCAGGTAAATCCTTGGCAAATTATTTAAAAATTAAAAAACAAAAATCCAGGATTGTTGCTATTACAGACTCCTCTGGTATCCGACATATCAGCGATTCAAAAATTTTAGAATGCTTTACTGAATATTACAAAAACCTATATACTCCTGAATCCTCGCCCTCCACTGAGCAATTAGATGCTTTTTTTCAATCAATACCGAAAGACCCAATAAAAATGTAGATTTCTCTTCCCTAGAGTCACCTATATCAGAGCAAGAATTATTAGATGCCATAAATCAACTTCCCAAAGATAAAACACCTGGGCCTGATGGTTTCACTGTACGTTTTTATTTGCACTTTAAGCATCTTTTAATACCTAAGTTATTACCCCTTGTTAATCACTTTGTGAAAGAGAGTTGTGCACAGGGTTCTTTTACTCAGGCCATGCTATGTTTAATCCCAAAAAAAGATAAGGACCTATCTCAGTGCAGTAATTATAGACCTATCTCGTTGATCAATATTGACTGTAAGATTTTTGCTAAATTACTGGCCTTGCGGATTAACTCGATTATTCCTGAATTAATTGACATGCACCAGTCTGGTTTTGTTAAGGGAAGATCCGTTTCGGACAAGTCAAGAACTTTTCTTATTATTATTCATTTAGCGGCTAAACTTAGCTCTCCATTAGCTGCCATAACACTTGATGCCGAAAAGGCCTTTGATCAAGTGAACTGGGAATTATGTTTGGTGCTTTAAAATGGCATGGCTTTAGTCCCCACTTTATTCAATACGTTAAGGTATTATACTCTAATCCTACCACATCTATTTGGGTTAATGGTAAACAATCCAGATACTTCCCCCTTCATAGAGGTACTAGGCAAGGGTGTCCACTGTCTCCACTACTATTTATCTTGGCTTTAGAACCCTTTTTGGAAACAATTCGTAGATCTCCCAACTTCCCTGGTTTCCAGCTAAAAGATGTGAACATAAAATACACTGCATATGCGGCCGATATATTATTATATGTGTCTAACCCTATTACTGCTTTGCCGGAATTTTTTTCATTGTTGAACACTTATTCAGTTGTCTCAGGCTATAAATTGAATATTGACAAATCAGAGGTATTACCGTTGAATAAGTACTGCCTCCCTCATATGTTTAAGGATTCTGGCTTCAAGTGAAATTCAAGGGGCATCAAATGCCTAGGTATTCTTTATACTAGCAATATAAAAGACACTATTAAAATTAATAGTAAAGAACTTATGTCTAAACTTAATGCTCTAATAGAGGGATGGTCTCCCCTTTTTCTTTCTTGGTGGGGTAGGCTAGCTACAATTAAAATTATGTTATTACCTATTGTTAATTTCTATTTGTCCATGTTTCCTATTTCCCTCCCACTTAGGTTCTTTAAAAGCATTAACAGCTCCTTTATTCAATTTTTATGGAACAAGCGTAAACCTCTCATTGCTTTAGCTCGACTTCAGCAATCTAAAGACCTCGGTGGGGTGAATTTTCCTAATATCAGAACATATCACTCAGCCTTCACATTGAAACACATTTGGGTTTCCCTTTCTGAAAATCAAGCAAGCTCATCCACAGTTTGGGGTCAATTAGAACATGCACAATTCTCTCCTTTTACTTTTAAAGATGTGATTCGTATTACTCAGCCTCCGAGGGGTCTAATTTCCCCCATACTGACTCATTCTATAGTTATTAGCAAACCTTTGATTACTTCCTCGAACTCTATTTCTGAAAATATTTTACAAACCCCAATCTGATACAACACAAATATTAAATTAAATAATAGAATTCTTGGATGGAAAGAATGGATTAACAAAGGCATTATTAACATCGGACACCTTTTTTCTAAAGACACTTTACTTGATTTTTCAGAGTTACAAGCAAAATTTCATATATCTAATAAATATGCTTCTCAGTTCCAACTTCTTAGACCTATCCTTCTATTATATACTTCCCAGCAAACTCTTCCAGCTATAGATATACAACCCTCTTTTGCATCACTAGATTTCTCTACTCAGCTGAAAGCCTCTACTATATACAAGTTATTGCTTTGTTCATCTAAGACTCTCTCAAAACATAAAATTGAACTCACATGGGAGTCAGAATTACATCAAGAATTTTCAGCTCATACTTGGAAATTGATATGGGCCAAGATTCATACTTCGTCCTCATCAGCGAGCACAACACACACATTATATTATTTTTACAATAGATTATTTATCACACCCACAAGTTTACACAAGTTTAAAGTCTCTTCCAACACTAAATGTTGGTCATGTTTGCATGGTAAGAGCGATTATTTTCATATGTTTTTTGAATGCCCTCTTGTTAAGAAATTTTGGTTACAAATTTGGAACAAAATGAATGATATTCTATCTGTATCTCCCCCTTTTGATGTTATGCATATCTTTTTAGGCAGTGTCTCTCCCCTTTGGTCATCTCAACGTTTAGTTGGAAAATTTGTTGATTTATTGTTTGCTTTAGCTCTTCAAATAATTACCTCTAACTGGAAGGACACAGCTAAGATTTCTTATATGGCATGGTGGAACTTGTTATGTCATCACCATAGGTTAGATCGAGCACATGCCACATCTATTCCTTTAAAAATTAAAAAAGATTTATTATGGTCACCTATTACATCGTTTCTATCCAGAGGTATGAGTCGACCCGTTACTAAAGTTTGTAATTATGAACCTCCTTAAAGTATAATGGTTTATTTACCATCTGTTTATGATAAGTATACAGACGCTATGACTTAGATAGTTCAACCCTGAATCACATTACTTTTTCCTTCTTTCCTTTTCCTTCTTATTTTCTTGCTTTGGCTTTGCCTGTCTTCTTCTTCTTCTTCTTTTCTTCTTCTTTTCTTCTCCTCCCTTTCCTTTACCTTTATTAAAACATTAAAATGCAGTTGTTTTCGCGTTATAGTCGTATATTACAATTCAAGTTTCCTTTTCTTTTTTAAATCTCATATTTTCATAATAGAGGATATGTTTATCTTGCTAATTTTTCAAAGGTTCATTAGTCTCTCCTTATTATTGAATTGCTTAATTGTATCTGTGCTTGCACACTCATGGCCTTGAATTGTTCTTCAGATCAATAATTGTTTGATGTAATTGCATTTTGTTCCTATTTATTTTCAATAAAGCATTTTAAACTTAAAATTTATAAGCTTGTGAGTTGAAGGCATCAGCAAAGTTTTTGTTTTTTTCAGTCTGCCCATATGAGGAGGTAGTAGGAAGCAGGTTGAAATACTTTTAGTGTAAATATCTCCTTGTAGTAATGTTATGTAGTAGCTTGTTTGAAGTAACACTACATATACTTAAATGACATGAGGAAAGTCAGTGAAGCTCCTTATTCAGGAAGAAAAAAGAATAAAAAGGTGGTTTAAAGGGCATAGATGAGGAAAAACACCATGTCAGAATTTAAATTGATGAGAAGTGCCGTAAAATATAGTTGCGTGGCTATTTTATGAAAGAGCACGACGTTAGAGCTGCTTTTGTTCAAGCCACTTATTTAACCATCAAATTGTACCTCAAAAAGTTCAGGGTTTGAAGAGACGCCCTGAAAATGAATGCTATGGGGGGGCGTGGTTTGCCGAGCTGCGGAATGGCCGCTTGTTGAGCGCGCTCCGCCGGCCGGGAACTTATCCTGAAATAATCCGCGCAATCGGAGAGCTTCCATGAGGCAGTTTTCGTACCATGCTGTTGCCTAGTGCCCAAGGATCCGAGTGACCGCCTTGGGACTCCCGCAGCTTATTGAGCGGTGACGAGAGGGTCGGATCCGTGGAGAGCGGGGCTGAGTTCTCCCGTCCCCGGGAGGGCAGTGCGGAGGAGTGAGGAACTCGAGCCCGTGGCTTCCCTCATGTAACGGGCCACGGCGCTTGCGGACAGAGACGGGACTCGAGCCCTGGATGCGGATAATGCGGCACGGAACACTGGGACATAGCAGGAACAACAGCAGGCAAGCCGGCGCTGGGCACCTCTTCAATACTCCCCAACTGCAGCTTTAAAAGAGGTGAGCTCCCGTAAGCGCACTTGAGTGGCGTAGCGACTGCAGAAGGAGAACGAATGCTGCGGCGCCACTGGTAGTCTAACCGGGCTGGCACATAGCCCCTTCGCCATCCAGACAGCAGACACGGGGCACCGGGGACTCAAGTCTAGCGCGAGCAGCAGCGGAGGAAGACGACCTTGCCGGTGGTATAGCTAGTAACGGAGGGGCCCAGTTAATTGGGGCATCGTCAGCCCAGAGGCCCGGGCGCCATTTTGGACTGGGTAAGGTGAGCCCCAACCACACGGGGGACAAAGGGAGTCCGCTGGTGGGAGCCTGGGGGACTGGAAGCCAATGTGATGCTGAGCGCCCGACCTGAGACGCGCTGCATACACACGACAGGGCGAAGCCTGATGCTCCGTAGCGGGGGCAGTGGGACCCTCCACCCCGGTCACATACTGCAGCCATATTCCTGGTATTGAGCAGTCTTAAAGGAATCCGCGCGAGCCGCCCTGGGCACGGGACGAACTGTGGGGGTTGAACACTGGTAGAACTCCTGACAACTGGCAGTGTTTCCCCTTGCCTGATCGGCCGCTAACGGATGCGGGGGACCGCGACAGTCACACACTGTGAGGTGAGGTGCGGCTGGAGTGCCAGCGAGGGAGGTGCGCAGTAGTGGAGCGGGCGGCCCTCAAGCTGACATAGTGAAGTTTACAAGACACTTCTAGGGTGCGGGCAAGACAGAGTGCCCAGACATACTTTTACACCTGGCCGAACCGCATATCAGGAGGATCCAGTGCAAAGGGGGTGCTTCATCTGGTGGGCACAAGGCACTGACTCGCATCACGCAGGGCCACTACACCGCTCCCTTTGGATTGCCTACATCTCTGGTGTAAACGGCCTATAACCACATAATGGGTAAGCAAGATGCCAAGCAGCCTAAGCTGACGTTCGAGAATAAAAGATCTACGAGACTCACAGAATCCGACCCGGAGGCCAACACGGAGAGAACACCCGAAACCCAGACGGAGGACCGGGGGAGGACCTGCGTACCCTCATGTTAGAAATGAGATCAAGCCTACGAAACATCGATACTAAATTAGACACGCTTACTACTCAACTAGATGCCGTCAAGACACAGGTGGGGACGCACGAGACCCGCTTAGATGTGCTAGAGAATCGCACTTCGGATTTCCATGAGTTCCAGGTGGAAACAAAAGAACAGCTGTTGCACATGGACAAAGTGTTGAGTATCATTCGGGCCAAGAACGAAGATTTGGAGGCAAGGTCCCGGAGGAACAACCTACGAATTACCGGGATTCCAGAAACAACAGCCATCACCAAAATGGAGATCTACATCGCGGATCTGCTACATGAACTCTTTGATCCTCATCTATCGTCAGTGTTCGCTGTGGAGAGAGCTCACCGTTCCTTGGGAGCGAAACCTCCGGTTGGAGCTACGCCTAGGCCCATTCTAGCCAAAATCCTGAACTATCAAGACCGAGATCTCATTCTCAGGCTAGCCAGGGAAAAAGGGACAATCACACACAAGGGCAACAATATCTCCTTTTACCCCGATTTCACGCCGGCAGTGCAAGCGGCGAGGCGCGAATTTCTGCCTGCCAAACGTCTTTTGCTTCAAGCTCAGATTCCCTACTCACTGCTCTACCCAGCCAAGCTCAAAGTGTCTCATGATGGAACTGCCCACTTCTTCACAGATGCGAAGTCGGCCCTAAAGTTTGCCAAACATGTCGGTGGAAAGAGAACTAAGCAGACTCAGGGCTCTACAGACTTACAGACTGAACGCTTGAGCGATAACGATTGATATGGGTATCGTATTTTTATCCCAACTGCATAATTGGCTACAGGTGGGGCAGGTTCTGGGCGCTATGGGTCTTTGCCCTCCTGAATATTGCACACTCTAGTTGGTGATTTAGCTCTGGGTAGCGTGATACTTTGGAATTTAGATATAGATATAGTTAACATAGTAGTGGTCACCGAGGTGCTCCCGGCCACCCTGCATATTATAGGGAAGTTAGCCGGTAGCAACACGCCTTTATGGGAGAGCTCCCAATTGTGACTGTTCTGATACCTCGCCTTTGTTCACTGTATTAAAATGTTGCTGAGGGGCGCGATGGGGCTAATGTGTGAACCTGCTCTAATATGATTTCTTTAGACATGATCCTCAAGCTGCTGAGGGGATCCTGGGTCCACGTAGAATGTGAGTTCTAGGGTGATACACTATATTTGATGTTAGCTGCCTGCCTCTCTGCAGTATTCCCGGCCACCCTGTGCACACAGGGAAGATGCCGGTGACACCTCGCCCCATGGGAACTTTTCCTGTTTTGAGCTGTTTTTTTTTGTATATTAGGATTGTGTTTTGTTTAAAGTTATGGGAATATACACAACCTGATTGGGGGGTTGGAGTGGGTGGTGGGATGGGGGAGAAAGGGGGGGTTTGTATGTTTCTAGCCAGTAGTGTTACGTGCCACCTTGCAACACGATGGGCGCTGTTCCGGTCCCTGAGCGGTTTCGGCTACCTAACTGCTGTTTTGGGATACACATATGATGTTCGCACGCTGCCACCTTAAAATGCCTCTCCTGGAACATTAGGGGCCTAAATGACTGTAGGAAAACCCGACTTGTACATGCTTACCTCTCACGCCACAATATTGATATCTGTTTATTGCAGGAAACGCATCTCAGTGCCGACCCCTCACCGCGGCTCAAGCAAACCAGATGGGGTCACGTATATTCCTCTATATACTCTAGTTACTCCCGGGGCGTGGCGGTGCTGATCAGGAGGGGGTTGGAGTGGAGGGAGGGCACTGTGCATAGGGACCCGGCTGGCAGATTCCTTATTGTTCTGGGCTCGCTGGGTGGGGTCCAGATTGCGATAGTTGCTTTATATGGCCCCAATGTTGACTCCCCTGAGTTCTTCCGGGACATATGGGCTAGAGTAAAGGCTACAGGCTGTAGCACTATCCTATGGGGTGGCGAATTCAATGCAGTCTTGAATGATGGGTTGGACAGGCGGGGGGCTGCCCGTACTTTGCACCCCTCGGCAAGTACTGCCCTTAACGCTATACTGGAGGATGGGCCCCTGATAGATATCTGGCGCCATAGAAACCCTGACCTCCAGGAAGGAACTTGCATATCCGACCACCATAGCGCCTGGTCCCGACTGGACTACTGGTTGGTGTCGCGGGATGTAGCCACGTGGACTACTGGAATGGTCCACTTGCCTAGATCTTTGTCGGACCACGCCCCATGTCTGCTGACTTTGACAATGCCAGAGGCACCCCCACGCATGTTTTCATGGAGGCTGCCACCGCATGCTCTGTTAGATGATGCTTTCAAGGAAGAAATTAGGACGGACATTACTGACTACTTCACACGTAACACGGGCTCGGTGGACACGGAGGCCACGCTATGGGAGGCCTTCAAAGTGGTTATCCGTGGCCAAAGTATAGCCCGCCAAGCCGGGGTACTAAAAGCCATACGAAGTTCTCTGGCATCACTGGAATCTCAAATAAAAGGGCTCGAGACACTGTTTTACTCCTCTAACGACACATCTGTACTGGCTGATATAAAAGCCAAATTACTTGAGTATGAGGAAGAAGCACGACGGGAGATTACATTTTTGGGGAAATATGCCGAGGCAAGGAGATATGGAGAGGGAGATAGACCGGGTAGGACACTGGCTGGTATGGTTCGGGCCCCACGTTCCACTACGTACATTCCTGAGTTGAGGGCTGCTGAGGGGGGAATGGTCAGAGGACAGCAGGACATCCTTACTGAATTCTCTCGGTTTTATACCAACCTTTACACAGCCACTCAACACACATGCCCTGAGGGAATGCAGAGTTTCCTTGACTCCCTCGAGCTGGTTTGGTTCAGTCAAAAATACAGGGATTACATGGATCTACCAATCACGGTGGAAGATGTCGCACAGGTCATACGCAGTTTGCCCTTAGATAAAGCCCCAGGGTCCGATGGCCTGACTACGGCTTTTTACAAAGCATATGTGGAGGAATTGGCACCGAGACTCTTGGAAGTATATGAGGAGGCTTGCCACTCTGCCATTTTGCCCCCAACGATGAGAGAGGCTGTCATAATCACCCTGTTGAAGCCAGGTAAACCCGAAACGGAGCTGGACTCCTATCGGCCTCTGTCATTGATAAATGTAGATGCAAAAATCCTGTCCAAATTAATAACTAATAAGCTACAGCCCTTGCTGCCCCTCATCGCGTGTCCGGACCAGTCGGGTTTCATCCCGGGTAGAGCCACCTCTCACAATCTCAGGACGATATTTTCGGTGCTGCATTATTTGCATCCCGATGTACAAGCTGCAGCGGTTTTCCTAGATGCCACTAAGGCATTCGACACGCTTGAATGGCCGTATTTATTCATGATTCTATCTCGGATGGGATTCAGCCCCCAGTTTTTGAACCTCATCAAATTGCTGTATACCCAGCCAACTGCCCGTATCAAAGTGAATGGCCTATTGTCAGAGCCTTTCCCTATTTCGCGTGGGACGAGACAGGGGTGTCCTCTGTCGCCATTGCTCTTTGCGGTTGCGATGGAACCACTGGCCGCCCGCATTAGACAACATCACACGGACAGGGGCATTGGGTTCAGCACCAGGAGCCTCATAATTTCATTATACGCTGATGATGTCACTTTATATATCTCTAACCCCAGGGAAAATTTGGACCCCATCTTGCGGGAATTTATTAGATTTGGAGGCCTGTCTGGGATCTCCATAAATTGGGCTAAGTCGGTCATCTTTCCGCTCACAAATAATACCATACCGGTAACTTCCGAATTCCCTTTGAGGTGGGAGGCAATGGCGGTCAAGTATTTGGGGATTTGGATTAGCCGGGACATGCAGGCTATCTGGTCTTTAAATTATGGGAGGGCAGTGACCTGGTTGGAGGAAAAGGTGGGACTTTGGAAGACTCTCCCGATCTCACTGGCGGGGAAAATAGCCTTGGCAAAAATGATTATTCTGCCCAAATTTTTATATTTGTTCGCTAATGTCCCGATCCCGCTTACACAGTCCTTTTTTAAAAGGGTCAGAGCTGCTTTGATCTCACTGGCTTGGGCAGGTGGTCAGGCTAGGGTGTCTTGGGAGCTTCTCACGCTCCCGCTGGTGCAGGGTGGGATGGGGGCCCCCGACATGCAGCTTTACGCACTGTGTGCTCAAGCGCAGTATTTGCACTACTGGACGTACCCTACGCCCTTTCAGCCACATGTTGCTGTGGAGATTGATGTTGTGGCGCCTGTCCCTCTACCAGTGGCACTATACACGCCTTATCGCCGACCTAGAGAGGGAATAGACACTTCGGAAACTCTGCGCTGGGCGTGGGATGGGCTACACAGACGGGCAGGGATGCCGGTGCTATACGCCCCTTCAATACCACTAGCACACAACCCGATGGTACCCGTTCTGAGGGATGGAATTAGGAAAACAATTGCTGAGAAAATGAAGCTACACACATTCGCAGACTTATACATTGACAATGAGTTCCGCCCTCCTCCGGTCGCGGACGAAGGACGGACAGTGCCGTTCACCGAACTTTTCCTTTACCACCAGCTGCGTGCGGCGTGTCGTTCACTCCATGCCACCTTCCCGGCTCCCCCTCCTCCATTGTTGGCCCTGGAGAACCTGCTGCGCTCCCCTTCCCCACGGAGGCTAGTAACACGACTGTACAGACAGATGCAGACCTCGTCGCCGCTGGTGACACCCAAGGCGCTACAAGGTTGGAATTCAGAACTCCCGGAGCCATTGACGGAGGACCAATGGTCATTCTGCTGTCGCCAGCTCACCGAACTATCGCCGAATTACAGACTTCGATTAGTCCACTTTAAATTCATACACAGATATTACAGAACACCTAAGGGGTTATACCGTATGGGTCTTAGGGAGGATGACCGTTGCTGGCGCTGCGGGTCCGCATCAGCATCCTTTTTGCATATGGCTTGGGATTGTCCGGCATTGGGGACTTATTGGAATACGACGTTCATGATATTTAACCAAATACTCGGAGTGTCGCTTGACCCTACCCCATTGCTGGGCTTACTGTGCTATGTAAGAGACACACGACCCCAAGTGTGGAAGTTACACGCATTATTGCTGTTGTTAGCTAAACGTCGGGTAGCAATACATTGGGGACAGAGGGGGGCACCGTCCACGAAGGACTGGTTGCGGGATGTGACATATGGCCAGGCCCAACTTACCACTTTTTGGGAGTTAATGCCCCTCACTTCCAGACCACGAGACATATGGGAACCATTTTTGAGCTGGGCACGGGAACGACAGGGTCCTGATGGTGGTACACAGCCCCTGGTTGATTCCCCGGGTGAAACACAACACTGGGTTACATTAAATTTCATGTACAATGTGACGGTATACTGTACAGTAGACGTGGAATAACATCGGGAATTCATGTATAATGTATAATGTGCATTGCAGTAGGCATGGGTGTTTAGGCCTCACAATCGCATATTCAGACGAAAAGGGAGAAGATCTAGTGACATTGAATGTAGACTACCGGAGTGGCGGGTGTGCTGAACTTGATTACTTTTACTGTACCCGGAGTATGCCGATGGTATCCGTCACAGGTTTCGGAATGTACTGGCTACTGTTGTTGTTATGTTTGTATGATAAATTGTGTTCAAATATCAATAAATACAATTTAAAAAAAAAAAAAGAAAATGAATGCTATGTTCCTCTCATGTACTGGGAAGAGACCGTTTCATTCAGCGCGCCTCAAGATGGCTGGTGGCATGCTGAGGGAGCCGCTCGCGGTAGAGACAGCAAAGCTGAAGGCTTGCAGAGCGCTGAAGAGTAAAACACTCACTTCCTCAGTGGTTCGCAAGCGTCGTGGACACTGTCAGTGCTGCTGGCCTCCGCACCGTCCCGAGGAGAGTCACTGGGACGCCGCCATCTTCCTTGGGTGCTAGTCACGCCCCCCTAGCAACAAGCACTTAATCAAATTTTTTTATCAGACATCATATGCAGAAGGTCTGTAATAAATCATTGAATGTATGGATTCTGGGTGTTAGTTCCATTTTGCCTTACAGATAATCTCCTTAGATTATCAATGCCCTTCAACTACGTTCTTCCACACATTTTCTGTAGACAGATCTGCTAAATCATAGGATTCGGGGCAAGATAAAATGGGGCTTATCCTTCTCTTTTCGAAGTGGCCCATTCGCCTTACAAGAACTTAGACTGATGCATTTTATTTTATTAAGAGGAGCAAGCTGCCTTTTCTCATTATTTACTTTCTAGTGCTTTTTTAAGTCACCACATTCTGCATAATATGAAGGAGGTAGCAGACAGACGGACAGATACCCTAGACGTGTAGCTGTAACTGCAGCCAGAGTCCCTTCCCGTGGCATACACTGATCCGGAATCTAGAAGGTTTTAATTGGGGTAAGTTACTTGCTTCTTGCTACCACTTTAGTTCTTGTCAAAAGACATGAAAGCTTGAACTTTGCCACCACCAAGCAATTGCTGCAGAGAGTGTAAAAATTAAGTAAGTAGACATTAATTTACGTCAGAAGATGGAATACCAGAATGTCTTTCACAGAGCACCATTTAAGACACCAAACTTTTTCTCACATTGCACCTGCCTGGGTAAGTGTGTACTGAAACGTGGAGGTCCTCTTGTGAGGTACCCTTGCTTTGACATTATTAGGTTTGAGAACGTTCCCCTAAAGGTGGCTGTTCTATACACTTTGTCATGCTCCTCTCAAATGCAAAATCAATCCTTCATGTTCTGTATGAAATATGTTCTCCTTAAATTACAAAATTTTTACACATTCTTATTTGTTTGATAAAATGTTTCAGTCTGTTTCAGTTCACTTTAGTCACTATGCAAGTGTCATTATGTTGCCATATATGCAACCTAAATGTCTATCTTAATTGATTACAATGATAATGATAACAAATTGTATTTAAAACCCAATAATGGTCAGTAATTGGTTTGATTTTGTAGAACAAGTTTCTGCATTTCATTGGGCGCTCTAGAGCATTTTTCCGGACGTAATCTTGTGCAGAAAATATCAAAATTACGTCTCTTACATGTATTATTTGATTGTAGGGCTAGATTTTCATCAACACGTGGAAGAGTTGCAGACAATTATAAAAAGGCAAAAGGGGAATTGTTTTTGTAATCGTTGTTGCAGAAATATTAGTAGCATTGCACAAGTACAATAACAGCTGCTTCCTGCTAGCTAAATAAAAACAACAAATTAAAATTAAATTAAAAAATCAGAAGCACACTATTCAATTTGCGTTTATGATTCTACTAATTACTAAAAGCACCATTTCAGACATATTTGAAGAAATCAGCAGACGCAGTGCTTCTTTAATTTAGTAAACAATAAAGGCAAAACCTCTCAGTGCAATAATATTTCAGGATGGATGAATAGGAGCAAATGTAAACATAATTCTCAAAAGCCACATTGACCATATCTCAGACTCTTTAGCGCTCGGATTTTCATAATTTGGTTAATTTCTCTCTGCTGTATGTACTAGTAGATTCAAGTCGGAGAATGTGATTGAGGTATGACCGTACATATGAAGATAAGCAGGACTGATGATCTGAGTCAGTTATACATTTCATTCATTTATTTTTGTTATGGAAGCACAACATGAACATTTGTTTCACCTACAATTGGTTACTCAATTCAGAATTTGTCCAGTTTTCTTCAGTGAGGTCACCTAGAACACAGCAGAGCGTCCACAGAGGCTTTGAAGGGGTAGAGGCCTGGCTTCCACCCACCCTTCAGTAAACATGTGCACTCTATTTTATATCCACTGCCACAATGGTGCTCTATTTCTGAGAACCCACAATTGCGCCAGGGCACTTTGAATAGAAATGAGTGACAACCGTGCACCAAGATTTTTTCGAAAGCTCTTATTATTTTTAACCTCCAAAACAAACTGTCAAAGTGGGAATTTGTCTGTGAAAAACAAAAATGTAATTGTCCTGAAGTCCATCGAGTTTTCTCCCTGCGTGTTGGGGGTGTTGTTTATAGAGCCAACCCAGGAACACCAGACCTCACGTGGCAGGCATCGGTAAGGATAATATGGGGATAGGAGGACTGCCTTTAACACGGGTGATGTCCCGAAGCAAACCATGCGTGACCGTGTAGCAGACAGTCACCTCCTTTCACTGAGCTCGGGCAGAAGTCGTAGACCTCAAAGAGCAATCAATGGTCATTCTACCTTTGATGAGGTAGGGCAATCGCATGCTTGGCGGGGCAGGAAAAATGTCCATTTAGGATGGTTTGCCCTTCCTGCCAAGCTTTAAATGAACTCCTAACATCCAACATGGAACGGTGGTAGTGTCAACTTTAGTAGAGCTACAGTGGCCCAGCTACTTGGATCATCCTAGAGCCCTGATTATTTATGAGACGTGAATGACTCCCAGTGCGGTAACTCCGTGCTAAAGACTCCTACAACAGTGAGGTGTGGTCATTTCCGTGTGCGGTATTTCAGAACTATTCTGATGTTGACCAGTAGGAATGGAGAACTTCTGTTAAAGTCAGTATTTCTACACTGATTTCTGCAGGTTATTTCCAAATTCGAGACTGTTTACCAAAGGTATCGTCCAACAGGTTTTGAATAGAAATATCTATCCTTAGAAAACTGTGGGGGATATTAGCAACAACTTGCAATAATTATCGCAAACCGCGCTTAGCCCGGTTTTTTTTATCGCCGCCTATCGCTGGATATTATCGCGGAGATAACACGCTATTAGCAACGTTTGTCTCCAATGCGATAAAATATCCAGCAATAGTGGCAAAATGCGTGAATATCGCTGGAAATCCAGCGATATTCACGCATTAACGCCATGGTGGACTTAGCCTGACAATCCACCTCCCATTGAAGAAACAGGTAAGTCATGTTTTAGCAGGTGTTAAATTCTAGCGATAATCGCGCTTAGCGCAACTTTTTTTATCGCTTCGCCTGCGTTGCTACTAGGGGGAAGTTGTGTTAGCGACTGTTTTCAGTCGCCTTTAGTTGGGAACGCCTACCTTGCATGTCATTAGCGATAATTATCGCTGGCATGCAAGGCGATAGGAAAACCGGCCGCTATCGCCAGAAAGCTGTCGCTAACGCCTGTTAGCGACAGCTTGCTGATAGGGCGATAAAGCGGCGATAAAGCCCTTGCTAATATGCCCCTAAGTAACATCTTAGACAATTGTAAGACAGGTCTCAGTATACCATTTCTGGTGGAAACTCCAGATAAGGGCCTGTGTCACAGCTGTGTATTCTTTTCTTTGGGCTCTATTGGTTAAGAGCATACAAAGCTGTGCAAGCCAGCAGGTATGTGCTGGCGTAAACTACTTATTTTATTAAATGAAATATATCAGTCAAAGTCAAACAAAACTTTATTCGGTGCAAAGTATGACACCATAAAAGCATTCTAATCGGCGAGATCGATTACAGTTTTTCTTTTAAAAATGAGAGTATACAGTCAAATTTAAAAACGACCAAATATCAGCTCAATCGATACATCAAAGTACAATACACATTACATGACACGTAGTGCAAATAGGCAAAATAAACTATGTCACATAAGTACAAAAAAGTGCAAAGTGCTTATTATATATCCTGATAAATACGCAGTAAAAACAATCAAAGTGACCTGTGTTAATAGGTACGTAAAATGCATTGTGCTATTAAATAAATGTCCCTATAAAACTACAAAAGGATAACGAAAATGGTGCAGCATAGATTGGGGAGGCTTTCGATCACATAAAGTGCTTTGTGCTATTGTATGTCCCGGGTGCTATTGTATGTCCCACAGTACGGTACAAATCGTATCTACATACACTCGTCTGGATTTTCATATACCAATGCATCCAAATGTGAGTAAGTTTTCCTTCTTCTTATTGCCATTAATATGAACGAGATGACTGCATTCGTGATTTTCTCATTTTCCAGACCACGTACCAAGTTAAAAGCATGTTTGTAATGGAAAAGCATATTATATAAAAATAAAGGTTTTAAGACAAATTTTCGAAAATCCTTATAAAAACTACAAAAGAGTTGGACTTTCCATCACACGGACGATTTGGCAGTTTGTAGCACCACTTTTCCACTTCCATAATATAGTGAAGTGTGCCAAGCCTAAGCCTCGTTAAATAAAATCTGTGTTGGATATTTCTTACCTGCGCAAGATATAATTGTATGCCCCTTACAAATGGGCGTTCGCAATAAGAGACAACACTATGTTTTTGGCTAACTTCAACTCCTCTTATGCAGTCCCTAGCATTCATATATCTTAGCTTCAGTTCACTTTTGCTATAATCCTGGATAGATGCAGGGTTCTTTCTATCAGTATCTATCTTACAGCATATTAAAATGGAAAAAATGTGCTCTAACCAGGGGATTTTCCTGCTATGGTCGAGGGCCAGACAGTCCAAGATCAAATCCTTTGTAAATTTAGTCTCGTCTTTGGCCCATATCCTTTGCCAAAGAGTGATCCCCGCCACACTTATTAAATCACTTAAGTATGGTAAGGATAACTCTTTGTGTACTCGGGCCTGATTCACAGAACTAACTTACGTCAAAAACGTAAAGTTAGTACTTTTTGGTATTCACAGAATACACTTACTCATTTTGGTATTCACAGAATGAACTTACTCATTTTGGTATTCACAGAATGAACTTACTCATTTTGGTTTTCACAGAATGAACTTACTCATTTTGGTATTCACAGAATGAACTTAATCATCCTAACTTTATGTCCGCATTCGGGCCGGAGTTTACGGCCGAGCAGTGGAGACTCCGGCCCAATGGCGGAATCTCCACCTCCGGCCCGGAATCTCCGCCTC
>CAWUFW010024859.1:0-53727 GCA_963921515.1 Calotriton arnoldi | reverse complement strand
CATATATTGTTATGAAATTATGTCAGTGCCTAACAGTGCACCAGGGACATACAAGGATTCAAATATCTTCCTGTTATATTTCAACAGGAGCAGCCTGTCAGTTGATGCCTTTGTGTTCTACTGCAGCTTCCCAGAGTGTTCTAAAGAACAACTAGAGTGCTAACAGCCTTACTTATGACAAAAGTATGGCACACCTGAAGCCATCTTGATTGGAATAAACTGGTAACGCTTAAAACATTTAATTTAAAAGGAACAAAATGAGGGGGTTCATTTTGCCATAGAAATTTTGGTTAGTGCTGCAAAAGAAAATTTAGTGCATGTTTTAAGTGAGATCTCAAATCCTCTTCTATTTCATTAGAAAATTCTGACATGCAGACTGAAACAATCACTTTCAATACCAGCAGTAGACTTCCAGTTAACTCCTTGGTGAGCAGTAGCTTTACTACAGTGATCTAATGAACAACTAGAGTGCTAACATTCTGAATTTATGGCAAATGTGTGACACATCTGAATGCCTTCTTGATGGAATCAAAGTAAAAACTGAAAGCATTTCCTACTGAGGAGACTGCAGTAAATGAGGAAATTAGGAAACTTCATAACAAAGAAGTCTTCCAAGATGGCCACCAGTGAAAAAGAGCCCAAATGTAGCACAAATATTACCCAGATGTAGCCCACATATAGCCCAATGACAAAAGTGTGCAAAACACTTTTTATTTTTAGGTTTTTGCAGTTTTATGTAGTGTAGACTGGTCAGGTATTGGAGCATTGCATCTTAAAACATGACCCCCTACACTACAAAAACACCACTGCACTACCCTAAACCCTAAAACACTACCCCCAGCACGACCCCCTACACTACACAAGCACCACTGCACTATCCTAAACCCTAAAACACTACCCCCAGCATGACCCCCTACTACACAAACACCACTGCACTACCCTAAACCCTAAAACACTACCCCAACACCACTGCACTAACCTAAATCCTAAAACACTACCCCCAGCACGACCCCTACACTACCCAAACACCACTGCACTACCCTAAAACATGACCCCTTACACTACACAAACACCACTGCACTACCCTAAACCCTAAAACACTACCCCCAGCACGACCCCCTACACTACACAAGCACCACTGCACTACCCTAAACCTAAAACACTACCCCAGAATGACCCCCTACACTACACAAACACCACTGCACTACCTTAAACCTAAAACACTACCCCCAGCACAACCCCTACACTACCCAAACACCACTGCACTAACCTAAATCCTAAAACACTACCCCCAGCATGACCCCTACACTACTCAAACACCACTGCACTACCCTAAAACATGACCCCCTACACTACACAAACACAACTGCACTACCCTAAACCCTAAAACACTACCCCCAGCACGACCCCCTACACTGCCCGAACACCACTGCACTGCCCTAAACCCTGAAACACCAGCCCCTGCACAACCCCCTACACTGCCCGAACACCACTGCACTGCCCTAAACCCTGAAACACCAACCCTAGCACGACCCCCTACACAGCCCGAACACGACTGCACTGCCCTAAACCCTGAAACACCAGCCCCAGCACGACCCCTACAATGCCCGAACACCACTGCACTGCCCTAAACCCTGAAACACCACCCCCAGCACGACCCCCTACACTGCCAGAACACCACTGCACTGCCCTAAACCCTGAAACACCAACCCCAGCACGACCCCCTACACTGCCCGAACACCACTGCACTGCCTAAACCATGAAACACCAGCCCCAGCCGGACCCCTACACTGCCCGAACACCACTGCACTGCCCTAAACCCTGAAACACCACCCCCAGCACGACCCCCTACACTGCCCGAACACCACTGCACTGCCCTAAACCCTGAAACACCAGCCCCAGCACAACCCCGTACACTGCCCGAACACCACTGCACTGCCCTAAACCCTGAAACACCAGCCCCAGCACGACCGCCTACACTGCCCGAAAACCACTGCACTGCCCTAAACCCTGAAACACCAGCCCCAGCACGACCCCCTACACTGCCTGAACACCACTGCACTACCCTAAACCCTCAAACACCAGCCCCAGCATGACCCCCTACACTGCCTGAACACCACTGCACTGCCCTAAACCCTGAAACACCAGCCCCAGCAAGACCCCGTACACTGCCCGAACACCACTGCACTGCCCTAAACCCTGAAACACCACCCCCAGCAAGACCCCCTACACTGCCCGAACACCACTGCACTAAAGCCTGAAACACCACCCCCAGCAAGACCACCTACACTGGCCGAACACCAATGCACTGCCCTAAACCCTGAAACACCACCCCCTGCACGACCCCCTACACTGCCCAAACACCACTGGACTGCCCTAAACCCTGAAACACCACCCCCTGCACGACCCCCTACACTGCCCGAACACCACTGCACTGCCCTAAACCCTGAAACACCAGCCCCAGCACGACCCCCTACACTGCCCAAACACCACTGCACTGCCCTAAACCCTGAAACATCAACCCCAGCAAGAACCCCTCCACTGCCTGAACACCACTGCCCTAAACCCTGAAACATCAACCCCAGCAAGACCCCCTACACTGCCCGAACACCACTGCATTGCCCTAAACCCTGAAACACCACCCCCTGCACCACTCCCTACACTGCCTGAACACCACTGCACTGCCCTAAACCCTGAAACACCACCTCCTGCACCGGCCCCTACACTGCCCGAACACCACTGCACTGCCCTAAACCCTGAAACACCACCCCCAGCACGACCCCCTTTACTGCTCAAACACCACTGCACTGCCCCAAACCCTGAAACACCACCCCAGCACGACCCCTACACTGCCCGAACACCACTGCCCTAAACCCTGAAACACCACCCCCTGCACGACCCCCTACACTGCCCGAACACCACTGCACTGCCCTAAACCCTGAAACACCACCCCCTACACTGCCCGAACACCACTGCGCTGCCCTAAACCCTGAAACACCACCCCCAGCATGACCCCCTACACTGCCCGAACACCACTGCACTGCCCTAAACCCTAAAACACCACTCAAGCTTTACCCCTACACTGCCCAAACACCACTGCACTGCCCTACACCCTAGAACACTACCCCCAGCACGAACCCCTACACTGCCTGAACACCACTGCACTGCCCTAAACCCTGAAACACCACCCCCTGCAACACCCACTACACTGCCCGAACACCACTGCACTGCCCTAAACCCTGAAACACCACCCCCAGCACGACCCCCTTTACTGCTCGAACACCACTGCACTGCCCCAAACCCTGAACCACCACCCCCAGCACGACCCCCTACACTGCCCGAACACCACTGCCCTAAACCCTAAAACACCACCCCTGCACGACCCCCTACACTGCCCGAACACCACTGCACTGCCCTTAAACCCTGAAACACCAGCCCCCTACACTGCCCGAACACCACTGCACTGCCCTAAACCCTGAAACACCACCCCCAGCACGACCCCCTACACTGCCCGAACACCACTGCACTGCCCTAAACCCTGAAACACCACCCCCAGCACGACCCCCTACACTGCCCAAACACCACTGCACTGCCCTACACCCTAGAACACTACCCCCAGCACGACCCCCTACACTACCCGAACACCACTGCACTACCCTAAACCCTAAAATACTACCCCCAGCACAACCGCCTACACTACCCGAACACGACTGCACTGCCCTAAACCCTCAAACACTGCCCCCAGCACGACCCCCTACACTGCCCGAACACCACTGCACTGCCCTAAACCCTGAAACACCACCCCTCAGCACGACACCCTACACTGCCCGAACACCACTGCACTGCCCTAAACCCTGAAACACCACCCCCAGCACGACCCCCTACACTGCCCGAACACCACTGCACTGCCCTAAACCCTGAAACACCACCCCCTGCACGACCTCCTACACTGCTGGAACACCACTGCACTGCCCTAAACCCTGAAACACCACCCCCAGCACGACCCCCTACACTGCCCGAACACTACTGCACTGCCCTAAACCCTGAAACATCAACCCCAGCAAGACCACCTCCACTGCCTGAATACCACTGCCCTAAACCCTGAAACATCAACCCCAGCAAGACCCCCTACACTGCCCGAACACCACTGCATTGCCCTAAACCCTGAAACACCACCCCCTGCACCACCCCCTACACTGCCTGAACACCACTGCACTGCCCTAAACCCTGAAACACCACCTCCTGCACCGCCCCTACACTGCCCGAACACCACTGCACTGCCCTAAACCCTGAAACACCACCCCCAGCATGACCCCTTCACTGCTCGAACACCACTGCACTGCCCCAAACCCTGAAACACCACCCCCAGCACGACCCCCTACACTGCCCGAACACCACTGCCCTAAACCCTGAAACACCACCCCTGCACGACCCCTACACTGCCCGAACACCACTGCACTGCCCTAAACCCTGAAACACCACCCCTACACTGCCCGAACACCACTGCACTGCCCTAAACCCTGAAACACCACCCCCAGCACAACCCCTAAACTGCCCGAACACCACTGCACTGCCCTAAACCCTAAAACACCACCCCCAGCTTTACCCCTACACTGCCCAAACACCACTGCACTGCCCTACACCCTAGAACACTACCCCCAGCACGACCCCCTACACTGCCTGAACACCACTGCACTGCCCTAAACCCTGAAACACCACCCCCTGCACCACCCCCTACACTGCCCGAACACCACTGCACTGCCCTAAACCCTGAAACACCACCCCCAGCACGACCCCCTTTACTGCTCGAACACCACTGCACTGCACTAAACCCTGAAACACCACCCCCAGCATGACCCCCTACACTGCCCGAACACCACTGCCCTAAACCCTAAAACACCAGCCCCTGCATGACCCCCTACACTGCCCGAACACCACTGCACTGCCCTAAACCCTGAAACACCACCCCCTACACTGCCCGAACACCACTGCACTGCCCTAAACCCTGAAACACCACCCCCAGCACGACCCCCTACACTGCCCGAACACCACTGCACTGCCCTAAACCCTGAAACACCACCCCCAGCACGTCCCCTACACTGCCCAAACACCACTGCACTGCCCTACACCCTAGAACACTACCCCCAGCACGACCCCCTACACTACCCGAACACCACTGCACTACCCTAAACCCTAAAATACTACCCCCAGCACAACCCCCTACACTACCCGAACACGACTGCACTGCCCTAAACCCTCAAACACTGCCCCCAGCACGACCCTCTACACTACCCGAACACCACTGCACTGCCCTAAACCCTAAAACACTCCCCCAGCACGACCCCTACACTACCCGAACACCACTGCACTGCCCTAAACCCTAAAACACTCCCCCAGCACGACCCCCTACACTACCCAAACACCACTGCACTGCCCTAAACCCTAAAACACTACCCCCCGCATGACCCCCTACACTACCCAAACACCAATGCACTACCCTAATCCCTAAAACACTACCCCGCATGACCCCTACACTACCCTAAACCCTAAAACACTACCCCGCACGACTCCCTACACTACCCAAAGACCACTGCACTACCCTAAACCCTAAAACACGACCTCCTACACTACACAAACACCACTGCACTACCCTAAACCCTAAAACACTACCCCCTACCCTACACAAACACCACTGCACTACCCTAAACCCTAAAAAACTACCCCAGCACGAACCACTACAGTACCCAAACACCACTGCACTACCCTAAACCCTAAAACACTACCCCCAGCAGTACCCCCTACACTACCCAAACACCACTGCACTACCCTAAATCACTATCCCCAGCATAACCCCCTACACTACCCAAACACCACTGCACTACCCTAAACCCTAAAACACTATCCCCAGCACGACCCCCTACACTACCCAAACACCACTGCACTACCCTAAACCCTAAAACACTCCCCCCAGCACGACTCCCTACACTACCCAAACACCACTGCACTACCCTAAACCCTAAATCTACCCCCAGCATGACCCCCTACACTACACAAACACCACTGCACTACCCTAAACCACTACCCCCAGCACGACCCTCTTCACTACCTAAACACAACTGCACAATTTGTTACAGGTGTTGCAACGCAGGCCTGTGGTGCTTACTAGAAGTACCTAGTGGGCTAGGTGGGCCCCAGGGACCCTCAGGATTCAAGGTGACCTAATCCCCCAACTTAAAACGCACCACGGGGCGCGTTTGCACAGTGGTGAAGGGAGGGGCGGGGCCTCAGGTGACATGTGCGCAAACACGCCCTGTGGTGCGTTTAAGTTGGGGAATTAATTCCCTTTGAATCCTGAGGGACCCTGGGGGCCAACTAGCCCACCAGGTACCTTCAGTAAGCACAACAGAGTTGCGTTGCAGAGAGGTGAAAAAAGGTGCGTGGCCTCGGAGCGCCTCTCTGCAACTCAGCTCTGTGGTCCTAACTGTAGGTACCTGGGGGCTAGTTGAGCCCCAGGGACCCTCAGAATTCAAGGGGACTTAATCCCATAGCTTAAAAACGCGCCACGGTGTAGCGCGTTTTTAAGAGGTAGTTTTAATCCCCCTGCCCTATTATGTACTAGGGACTTGCAGAGGAGGTCATGCTAATCACAGGGGTACCTCAACGCATAGTGTTCCCTAGTGTATGTAGGTGTTTTCACTGTATTCTAAGTGTCTTTTAGCATAGCACTGGCTCTGGTTAGTCAGAGTCAGTTACCACCAGTACCCGTCTGAAAAAGTTGTGGGCACAGGATGATTTTGCAACAAGGCCTCTTTCTGCTCCTCTGTTGGTTCTTTCTGCACATCTTTTGCTTCTTTCTGTGCGTTTTTTCTTCTTTCTTCACATACCTCTCTAGGCATAGTTAGAAACTAGCATTTAAAAAAACCTTTGAAATTCACTTAAAAAATCATAGGTTTTAGGCACGTTATAGTTAGAAATTAGCATTTAAAAAACCTTTGAAATTCACTGAAAAAACCATAGGTTTCAGACACGTTATAGTTAGAAATTAGCATTTAAAAAACCTTTGAAAATCACTGAAAAAACATAAGTTTATGTGACGTCATCAGCAGTGCATTGCGGGGGCGCGAGTTATAGTTAGCTGAACTAACTATAACGGGGGAATTTCTATGGTTTTGTACGAGTGAAATGTCCAACTAACTATAACTGTCCCTAAAACCTATGGTTTTTTCAGTGAATATATATATACATAGCGTTTGCATATGGATATGTTGCGGCCTGCTCTGGTCGTGAAGGCGCCCCACTGCTGACTGAGCGGGTCCAGCGCCTTGAATATCGAGGTGCAGAGGGAGTGGCGTGTCCTGTTGCAGTGACTGAAAGTAAGCGGAGCATCGGCCTCATGAGTTGACAGCAACCACTGTGGCATTAATTTTGAATTATTGGGACTTTTGCGGCATCCATTAAGGAATCAACTTTGATTTTATGAACTTCAGAAACCACAATGCATTTGATGTATACGCCCATTAGGGCGGGATATTTAAGAACTATCGCGAGTGCGATATAAACTACTGCTGACTTACCTCTGCATTGCCGATCCAGAGACCAAGGGTGAGGAACACCCGAAACGCGTTTGCAAATATTGGCTCTTCACTAAGCTGTAACCGCGGTGTCTGTTTGCCCCGCAGTCTTGCAATAAAGAATGGAAAATAACACGCCGTGTGTGGCGCCTTCACTTTTGGGAGCGTTTGCATATGGATATGTCGCGGCCTGCTCTGGTCGCGAAGGCGCCCCACTGCTGACTGAGGGGGTCCAGCACCTTAAATATCGAGGTGCAGAGGGAGCGGCGTGTCCTGTTGCAGTGACTGAAAGTAAGCGGAGCATCAGCCTCATGAGTTGACAGCACCCACTGTGGCATTAATTTAGAATTATGGAGACTTTTGCGGCATCCACTAAGGAATCAACTTTGATTTTATGAACTTCAGAAACCACATTGCATTTGATGTATACGCCCATTAGGACAGGATATTTAAGAACTATCGCGAGTGCGATGTAAACCACTGCTGACTTACCTCCGCATTGCCGATCCAGAGACCAAGGGCGAGGAACGCCTGAAACGCGTTTGGAAATATTGGCACTTCACTAAGCTGTAACCGCGGTGTCTGTTTGCCCCGCAGTCTTGCAATAAAGAATGGAAAATAACACGCGTGTGTGGCGCCTTCACTTTTGGGAGCGTTTGCATATGGATATATATATATGTAGATATAGATATAAGGCCCAACGGGTTCAACAGTCACCCTGCATGGCCTAACAGTAGACCACTTGCTCGCTGCTTTCTCGATGCCACCTCGGCATGCTACACTGAGTCCTAATTACTGTCCACCATGTTCCTCTATTCATATATTACCTGTGATTTTAATGACCTGTTGCTTATAATGTACTGTGTCACACTGTGTTAACATCAAGGAATGTAATTGTGTAGTTTTACACTGAGCCCTAATTACTGTCCACCATTGTCCTCTATCCGTCTATTACTTGCGATTTCAATGACTTGCTGGTTAAACTGTATTATCAACAGGCCCAATGTGCAACATTGTGTTATAGTAACTGGGTCTTGTTGTCATATGTAAAATTCACCCTGTTTACTCTCACATTGTGTGGACACTACATAGGGTGGAAATGGAATAACAACTCTGTACATTGTATCTGGAATCCTTTTTTGAATTCATATCTGGTATTCTTGATGTAATCACTGCCCAGGTTCCATCTGATTATGCTGAATGTGACATACTACTGCACGAATGGCCATTTTTAATTAAGTACAAGTTATTTTTCTATTATTTGGAGAGGGACATTATTTGTACTGTCATTGTGAGCCTCAGCGAGTGTCTATAAGTGTTCAGTAGCCACGTGAGTCAGATTAATACTTGTTCACAATTGACCAGTTACACTTTACTCTGGATGGGTTACGCAAGGTGGTGACCTACGAAGAAGCAGCGTTCATGGTCCATGCATGCGTGGTTTACTATGCCGTGGATTTTTAGATTTAAATACTATACATGAATCTTTCTTGAATAATTTTAAATAACTTTTTTTTGCTTTGAATTAAGTCATTTAACATTCTTATGGAACTCTTACAAGGGATTTTTTTGTTGACTACACCAATATGTAGTCTGTCTTTTATCACTCACGCTGGGTCCAGGTGCACGTTCAAGATGGTTAAAGCCTTTTATATCTATGATGCTCTAATTAGGAGGCCAGCAAACTCACCCTTGGAGTCACTCTGAAAGTCCTGAGTTCAAGTGTTGAAGCAGGGGTCAAGCAGCAGGGCAGGCCTCTGAGGGTATGAGGCAGGTTCCAGACAGCAAAGCAGTCCTTCCAGGTGCAGCAAAGCAGTCTTGTGGAGCACACAACAGTCCACTGCAGCAGGCAGTTCTCTGAGAGTCCTTCTGCAGGTTCAGTAAGTGAACTGTAGAGTGTGTCTGAGGGTTCTAGTGTTATACCTTGTGCCTTCTTTGAAGAAGGAGAAGTTTGTACAGAATTCCCTTGGAAGTGCTTGAGGTTACCTGCTTCCCCTGCGCTCACTCCAGGTTGGCTGCATGAACAATGCAAGAGTGACAAGTGTTTTGTGTGAAAGAAGAGCACAGCCTATTCAGTTGTGAGTAGGGCTGTGTCCAGCTCTGCCCCCCATCCTGTTAGTTGATGGCACATTTAGGCACACGTAGCCCCCTATTGTGTTGCTCTCAGGGGGCAATTAACAAAAGTCTAGCTGCCAACTACACCCAGTCATGTGACCCAGAATAGGCTGCAGGCACCAACTAGTTTAGGGCAGGAAAATGCCAACATTCTAAAAGTAAAAGACACACCGATGATGGACAGAATGCAGAGCAAATCAAAAATTCTACCCCAGTCAATAGATCTGGGTTAAATCCATCCAAATCAGTCTTGATTATGTGCCTCAAGGGAACAGTCCATACCGAACTGAAAAGCCATGTCCTCCCTGGACCGGAAAAAGGCATCCTGAGACCGGTTTCGGGGCATCACCGCTCATCAGCCAGGCTAGCTTGAATCCAGTGGCACAGTGAGCCCGGGACCCACGTCTGGGCATACCCGGCGTACTTAGGGCGAGAAAGCAAAAGACACACAGATGATGAACTGAATGCAGAGCAAATCAAACATTCTCCCCAGGCAGTTTGGGCCCGACTGTTTCCATAGGGAGCAGGGTCAAGACTGATTTGCATATGGCTGGGTTTAAACTGGAATGGCATAGGGAGCAAACAAACGATGGATTTAGGCCCAGATCTCTGTACTGGGGTGAATGTTTGACATTGTTCAACATTCTGTCCATCATTGTTCTTTTTCCAACTTTCTAAAAGTGACATTTTCAAAATTGTAACTTAAAATCCGACTTTACAATTAAAGAGGATTTTTAATTATAATATCTCAAACAACAAACATGCAATATTGACCTATTCCCAATCAAAGGTTAGCACCTATGAAATATAATAAGGCAACCCAATGATATCCTATGGGAGAGGTAGGCTTCACAGTAATATAAAACGTAAAAGTGCATGACTAACCTTGCCTACATTAGGGGTGACAAATATGCAATAAAAAGGCAGTTTAAGGCTCTGCAAGTGTGTTATATTTCCAAGTCGAATCAGCAGTTTAAAACTGCATTCTGGCTGCAATGGAAGGCCTGGGACATGGTTTAAGGGACGACTTAAGAGGATGACACAATAAGTGGTGCAGGCCCTCTAATGGCATTCAAATTAAAGTCCCTGGGAATATGGTATACCACTCTACAAGGGGCTTATAAGTAAATTAACTATGCCAACCATGTTTAGCAATGTTAAGGAGCACAGAGTTCTGATGCTTACAAAATTAATTCAGCAAAAATAGGAGGGGTGAAGGCAAACGTTTGTGTGAAGACAACCCTAAGGCAGACAGGTCCCTCAAAACTTTCTAACATGAACATCATTGTATAACACTGTCTCAGGCTTTTAATTCAACATTTCAAAGATAGACATTTAAAATGTGAACCTGACAGAAAAGAAGGTGAGAGGTAACACTATTAGCAGTCTAAATATGAGATCCATAGGCACATTTTCTTCTCTGGATGGTAAAGACATAGATTAAGTAAGGAATTAATGTTTTCTCCAACATATGAAGGGGCAGCTTCTAGACATTAAAAGATGCTATCAAGCATCACAGTCTTTTTTTAAGATAATGAATGCTGTTTATTTAAATCTGACCTACGTTCCCAATGTTCTCCTATTGTAACTGGAGCTAAATTGCATTCACACCACTTGTGACTTTTTGAACAGCCTAACTGTATCTACTACAAATGCTTTGAACAATAAACTTGGGTAAGAGGCATGTTTTCAGAAACTCCTTAAATTTTCAATGTTATTGATGGCATATACCTTTAAAGGGAGAGTACTTCCGTGGAGATAAAGAAAACATCTACCTCACCATCTGGCTTTCCAAAGATAGAGATCTGCAATTAGAAAAGCAGGCGTGGTGCAAGAGAGGTAGCAAAGTATCATCTTTGTTGTGGAAAAGGAGGAATCAACCCATACACTATGTTCTATGCTATACGGATTATCTCAAGCTTCGATCTCAAATACAAAGCAGTGAGGTGTACTGAGGGACAGGAAGATAGTCTCTGTGCAATAGTTGTGCAGAAGCATAGGGCATTCAGTGAATCATTTGAAGTAGGTATGGTGGCCGGCAAAGTGGGATCCATTTACTAAATGTAGAGGTAAGAACACCAGTGCCCTGAGAGTTGTCATGCATTATGGGTATCCAAAGAATTGGGTAGTTCTATGCAGCAATGACAGGAAGCAGAATCCTGATGTAGCAGTGCCACTGAAATACAGTTTGGGTAATAGGGTGTCATGCTTTAGGAATACGAAGTTCTCAAATTACTGAAAAGGAATAGGGTAAAGGCTGTACTCGTCGAAATAATGAGTGATGCATCTTTTCAAAACTGAGCCCAACACAATTACCTCTATTTCCCATGCATTGAACTTAAGCACATTAGCTTAATTAGCTTTTTAATTGTAGTTAGGCATTTTGGATCTGTTTTTATTGAATCTATTATTGTACTTTTTGTGAATTGTTTTGTCAGTATATTCTCTTCCTTATCTCTTAAACTGTTTTGGAATATTAAGCATTGTATTCACAAAATTCCTAAACTGTAATTCGATGATAACTAAGAGAGTTCTGGTTCATTTATCACTGTATCTTAGAGGACGACCCAGATGCTGCTGTGGATGTTGTGCATGTACAACGCCAAAAACATGACCTCAACCTTGCAACTTTATCAGGGCCAAGCTTTCCTTGCAGACAGTGAGTAATTGTTTTGTTGTATTGTTGCTACTGTATTCTATTACATTGTTGTATTCCAATGTGGAACCTCTACTCTCTCCCATGATGCTCGGAGTGGAGAACACGGCCAGCTGAGGAGCTGAGAAGATGGACCAGAGGGTCAGCTATTTCTGGTTCCAGACCATAAAGATGAATATGCAGCTTAATTTGAGTGTGTCCTGTATGCTACAGTAATGTATAACAGATTATTACATCACATCAAAGCATATTTTCAAAATGCTTGTTTGTTGAAGTTGTGTTTTTTTTAGCTAATTCCTCAGACGGGTCTCCAATTTGTATAGTTTACTGTGATTTTCTCTCTTGTTTTTAGATCACACTTCAGACATCTTTAGCTGGCTTTCACAAAGTTATTGTTATCAATACTTTACATGGACTTAGAGCGGGCTTTGTGTCTGTCCCTTGCTCATGATTCAATGGCTTCCTTGTCTATTTAAAAACCCTAGTCCTGATTAAATGGCTTTCCTCTCTAGTGAATGTTTTTCCATGTTTTGAATGAATGAATTGTATCCTTCCTTGCTGACGTCAGGAAACTATTCTTTGTTTTCCATGTTTCCATAGAAAATGACTTTTAGCATTAGATGGGAGTCCTGCCCCTTTTTCTTTTCTTTCCCTTCTGTATTTTAATTCATTGTTACCTCCCACAACTCCCTTTTTCCACTCCCAGACTCAGCTCTTTGTGGCTTGAATTTTAACTCACCCAGGTACCAATTGATGGGACTGTCCCCTTCTAATCTTTTGGTAATGATTGCCATTAATATTATCGCTTTGAAGTAACAGGCTCTCTTTTTGGACCATATTTCGGAGGAAAACGCCAAGGACCGGGTCCCAGGTTTTAACTTTTGTTGAGGGCACATCTAAACGTTAATGTTCTGCTCATGTGTTTATTTTTCTTGCAGTTGTAATCAAATTAAGAAAAGCAATAACGTTTTATTTATTTATTGGATCACTCTATATTTGCCTCCCTTTTACTTCCAGTCCTCCCTCAGATCTCACTCTTGCTACAAATATCCATTACACCCAACCCTTGCAAGTGTGTACGGTTCCATTCCTCCAATGCTACTATGTTCTCGAGATAGTGATAAAGTTCAGTGATAGACCTTATGGCAGAGGTCTTCAAAGTGTGGGGCGCGCCCCCCTGGGGGGGCGTGGATGGGTTCCCAGGGGGGCGCAAAGGCCTCTGTAAGCACATGTAAATGAAGACGCCTGGAAGTGCGGCAATGTTTATTTGCTGAATTTCCAGGCTGTCTTCATTTACTCCGAAGCCCTCAGAGTGCCCTGGGGCCGGAGGTCAGTGAGTGTGCTGCTGGGGGCTCCGCTGGGCAGTGTCTGGAGTCTTATTAAGACTCCGGCATGCCCGAGTTTTTCACAGGTCTTTAAGGACCATTTGCATACCTTTAGAAACTAGTTACTGAGGCTTAGTTTTTATTTCTGTTTCCAGTACCCCTGGGCCCCGACTCTGCCTATTCCTTACATTTGTATTTTAAATTTACTGCTGTAGTGTGAAAATGCATTTCATGAAAAGGAATATAAAAACTGTTGCCAATAGAAAAATGCCCACCATGTATGTTTAAAGAGCCTGCAAAGACCTTGTTTTGACAATAAACAGGGTTTTAAATAAAAAAGTATGTATTCATTTGTAATCTGACTTTGTCTGTTCCCTTTATTTTCATTCATGAATCATTCAGGCAGCCCTAGAACACATTTAAAAGTGCTTTCTATTTATATTTGCTTTTCGAAGTACGCACAGATAAGTGCTGAAAATAGGGCTTTAGGTGACTGTGTATTTTTGTACCGTCTGCGACATCAAAATAATGAGCTGGCAATCCTAATCATAAAACTGGAAGTTTGTTGCACGATCAGCACATTATTTATTTCCTCCACCCTCGATCCCAGATTAATACCATAATAGCAATAGTTTAACTTATATCTGAAACCCTACACCCCGTCAATAACATGCTGATTTACTTAAAATGTCTGGGAATGCACTCTGCATTCAGACAACTCACTCATTCTCACCCTTCACTTTCACGCTCACCCTGCACTCACAGCGCATAGTTATGGATTTACCGCATTTGCCATATAATCCATCATCTGCTGCATAATTTGCAGATAAAAAAAATGCAGCAACACATGTTACCTCACAGTGGAAGGCCCTTTCTAAAGGTTGAATGGTCACCTTTCTGTTGCTTATTGCTATATGTGGGTGTTAATGTGATACTTATGAGGGGCAATAAAGGCCAGGACAGTGTTAACAAGTGTAAAAATAGCAAAATAATGCAGCAATGCTATCACAAAATATGCAGCATAATTCACCTTTGCTTGCTGCTGAATTTAGTCAACCGTGCTGCATAATCTGGCCTTCGCCGCCGCATAATTCCAATGGCACTTTTTATAGTGCTATGAGGTCCCAGCCTGTGGCAGAAAGCACTGTGAATATGTAAGTCATTATTTTAAAACAGTATTTACATACTCTAAGCTAGGCTGATGCAAAATGATGCAGTGATTGAGATAAAACAAGTTCTTACAAAATATACTTTTTAGTAATAATTAACTAAACTGTATCTAATGCAGACATTTTTGTAAGTGTCTCCACTATTCCAGATCTCAGCAGATAACACCCTTACATTACATCTCAAAAAGAATAGATCTTTGCCACCATGAAGCTTTAAGCAGAGCCACTGGAATTATTCAGCAGAAGAGGACAATATTATGCGGCAGCTTTGACTAAATTATGCAGCAAGAAAAGGTAAATTATGCGGCATAATGCGCCACATTTTGTGGTTAGCATTACTTCATTATTTTGTCATTTTAACTCAAGGTAACCCTGTCAGGGAAATATTTCACCCCATTAGTACCAGTTTAACACCCAAATACAGCAGTAAGCAACTACAAGATTACCAGTCAATCTTTGCAAAGGTCCTTCCACTGCTCTGGAACACTTTGTCACGCGTTAAGTAACTTTTGTTCCGTTTGAGCTAGAATCTAGTTTTCTTTTGTTGAATCTGGCAGGTAGCAGGCCAGAAGAGTTGCATTCAGATCCAGCGCCCTAATCCTCTCGATCCCTGGGGCCTCACAGTAATGGTCCAGAGACAGAGGAAAGGAGCGAGATTCATAGATATTGTCAAAGAGTAGGCCCAGAATAGGGAGCACTGTATGCGGACTCATTTTTGTGTTTACAAATGGCCAGAGGCAGCTTCTTCAGAGAGAGACCCCAAAAGAAGGGGACAATATAAGTTTTCTTTTTTTTTAAAGGGGCATTCATTAGTGAAGCTGGTACTGCTGCCAAGTGTGTAAGTGGCCACTGCTGGTTATCATTAAGGAGCAGATGCAGCAGGACTGGGGCCCAGGGATTTGAGGGGCCCACTGCATCACAGTTATGACTGTCTACCTTTAAAAAAGGGGCATTGAAGCTTATTTTCCTTTCAAGCATTAGGACAGAGTTGAAGATCCGTCATGGTGGGGAAGAGGTAAAAGATGCAGAGGAGATAGCCTGCTACTCAGGACTGCAGTTATCATTAGTGCAGCAGGTATAGTTGCATTGGGGTCAAAGAGTGTGAGGGGCTCACAACACCCCAATTATGGGGAGCAGTTTGTTTGGGATATCTGTTTTTGTTTGATGCATTTTCTGTTTTATAAGTCTCATATTTAGTGCGGTTCATAAGCTATAGAAAACGTATTCCTGAAATCCTCTCATAAGCACCGCTCCCTGCACGCAGCCATGTCCCTCCCACTCCCCCAATCCTGCCATAAAGTTTTGGAGGGGGGCCCGACCTCAAAACATTTTGCTATGGGGGGGCTCAGAGTAAAAAAGTTTGAAGACCTCTGCCTTATGGTTATAGGTCGGGGTGTAGGGAGAGCTGGTTTAAATACTGATGTCGCTTTTCATTTTTTCGAAAATCTAAGCTAAAGGAACAAAATACACCAATAAGTCAAGGGATTTTGAAAAACGTATTCGCAGTGAAACACTGGTTGTGGGCAGAGTAAAATAAACGTTCACATATTCACTACCGCACAAATGCCACTATTTACAGGAAGTGCTAAACTTTTACAATGAGGTTTGGCAATGGAAACTGAATGATCCAGTGGATGAAAATGCTAAACCTGCTGGGCAGACCTTCAGACCTTACCCAGACCTTCAGTTTGGCTACCGGCCCCGTAAAAGCAGGCGATGCAAGAGTCTTCTGGGGTTAGAGGTCATTGTTCTTTTCACAGGTGAGATAGCTGTGTTGATTGATTCTTGTAAAACCTGCGTGTAGTCTGCAGATTACGAGCTGAACTTTTTGTATTGCTGACTGAGACTTTTATCCATCTGAAGTTGATGAGGTGAATACTGATGAGTAATGACGCTTGTTATTTGCAGTGCTACCAAATAGTAAACTGCAACAAAAGTTACTCTATTAAACCAACTTGTTTCTATTCTCCAGAAAGATTTTTATTTTCAGACTGCTACAGTTATTTGCAAAGGGACGGCAGTAGCCTGTGCAGGTAAGCACGGTAAGGTGGGGCGGGGCATTGCGGGAGGATGTCGACAGACAACGGAATAGCACAAATTCAATTATTAAATAACACCTATTCCATTGTCTGTTGACAACCCCCCCTCTCCCCGCAGCGGCCCACCACACCACGCTTACCTGCACCGGTTGCTGCTGCAAAGGGATATCTTGTAAGAGTACAGATCTTGTTCAGTCTACTCACCAAGTCTGAGTAAACCAGGGGCCATATCATAAAAAGTGTGCTGGGCATCAACAAGGAAAATGCGCTGCCCCAGGGCAGCCACGAACTCGCGCAGCCCTGGGGGCAGCGCATTAATGTGAAAAACAGAGCGGCTGCTTTGAATCCGCTCTATGTTTCACAGTGCAGACGGCAACCCACCTACACTTATAAGGGGGATTAGAGATCCCCTTGCAGGTAGGTGCACCCGCCTGCGAGGGGATGTCTGGAGGGTGCATGGGACCCCCCTTTGCCCCATCCAGAGTGCTGCCATCAGGAGGTGCACTGACAGAGCACCACCTTTCAGGGTGCGCCTCCTGACAGCTTATTTGTCTCTGCGCCCACGCCTGTAATATGGATGGGCGTAGAGGCAAAGGGTTTCCTCATTTGCATGGAGCCACAACCCCATGCACATGAGGGTATGCCCTCTGATGATTGTGCAGGTGCTTTATGTGCGCCAGCGCCATCGGTTTTACAGAAGGCGACGCACAAGCGTCTGCGGCCCCTTCTGTAATACCAAAGTGAAATGGGGGCGTGCAGAGCGGGCGCAAACGCCCGTTGCGCCCTTAGGGCACTTCCACAATACGGCCCCAAGAGTCCCCAGCATAGTGGGGGAAGTAGGGTGATCTTTAGAGCACCGTGGTAAGACATGACCATGTATCTCATTCCATATATACACCATGTTTTCTACTCCTACATATGCTTTGCCGAAGCACCGTGATTAGCACTTATGAAGTCTCTGAGCTACACGGAGCTCTGTCAAGCCTTCTCAATACCAAGCCAATGGACAATAGACATATTCACTATTAGATGTGGTATGGAGTGCCCTTTTACAAGCAGAATTCAACATCTAATTCCTCTTCTAATTATGCCCGACAATGCAATTTACACAGTGAATTACAGGAGAAAACCTACTTAACTTATCACCTGTACTTACTGTATGTCAGTCATTAGCACAGGTACTTGGAGAATGTACCTCAATCTTGAACAGAGCTTTCTTGGCACCGTCTTTCAAGTCAGTCCCACTTCTCATTTCTGCCTTGAGGTACATACTGTTATGTCAGGTGCCCTCAGGCTGCTATCTACCATACCTGGCATTATATTCACAACTGTATTTTATATTGACCCCTCAGTCCCCTGCAGAGCTCTGGCCATGTACCTTAATTTTGATCCAGAGCCCCTCTTGCAAAATCAGTACTGAGTTATCCCAACTCTACTTCGCCTTATTATTCCTATGACTTGTTGCCATCTCTCTACAGTCCATATTCCTCAATTTTAGCAATTACCTCTGTGTATTTAGTGCTCTGCATGGCTAAACCAATTCTTCTTGCACCTGGACATGCAGGACCTGGGTACTGAACATGGGGCAGCCCTGCCAACTCTTACAAATTTAGAACTATATGGATATTTGCAATTCAGGAAGTGGGATAGATAGGTCAATGTTCCTATGTCTACGCCAGCAGGACACCCGGCTATTCTATTATTAGGACAACTCTTTCAACTCACTTCAAACCAGACCCTCTGAACTGCTGCTACTCCAGTACTGAGTAAGCTCTGCCAATGTTCATCAGAGCATTACTGATGTAGTTCCTGCTATTCTATTACTGGGCCGGCTTTGATAGTTTATCTCAATTCAAAACGACCAACACCATGCCACTCTAGCACAGACCCAGAAAAACCAATGCTCCTCAATGCATACATACTGAACTTCCTGTTTGTTTGGTACTATATCAGCTTACACAACTCTCTTTATGGCAAACCTTCATACCCCACTGATGATGTTCTACTCCGCGAGGGTTGTAAATACTCTGAATCCACGCCCTTGCAGACACCTGCACAGACCTCTGTTATTAGTCTACCGCACCAGCCCTACCAATATTTCTCAATTGACATGTGCAGACCTCCTTCACTTCTAATGGAATGCTCCTCACTCAAGAACTGCTGCACTCCCTACATTTCAGAATCTGCTCTCCTTATTCACACCCATTTAGTGCCCATAGTTTATCTAACCCCTAAATTTATGTCCAAGAATGTTTTGAGTCACTTCAAATTCGAGGGAGCTTGATAGTACAGCCTGATTAAAACCTGCAATTCACCACATCTGTTTGCCATCTGTAGCTGGTACCCCTGTGGTCTGTTAATGATGCAAACTGTAGTGTGGCATGCATGGAGTGGCTATGCCTACTCGATTGGGGATCTACCCAATGTGGGAACTAGCTATTTTCTAGCAGACACAGCAGAGGGAATGTGGGTGGTACCACATCTTGGTTCCACCCAGGACGTGTCACTCTTCTGCTAAGGAGATGTAGGAGATCCATGCATATTCCAAGCACACGTAAGGAAATCCTGCAGTGGTGGCCTACTCTGCCCACTGTGGACACTGGTACAGGGCACAATGTGTCAAAACACTTTGGTCATAGATGTGCAGGTTCTTACTGGTGCACAATACTTGGTTCTGGCAAGTGCTCACTAACACACAGTACCCACGTTTGGGCTGCACCCACTTTTCAGAAATGTGGATACTCACTGACAGCACCCGCTTCATAGGAGCTGCAGTTCCTGTTTTCCTTCAGTATCTCTTTCTGCGAAGGGCATGAACAGTCTTATAGCACCTAGTCTTGAAAAGTGCAGTTACACACACAAATACAGTCAGGCTTCTGAGACATAGAGGCACTCATTGTTCACAGACTACTACTTCTGGTCTGTGCCAGTATTGTCTGGCTCATGACACAATTTCTGATAAGTAAATGTGTCCATCCTCTCAGAAAACCCATTACTGACAAGTGCAATTAGGTCTGATACGTGCTGTTAATATCTCATGGCACCAGGTCTAAGCAGATGATGCACTCATTGTCTAACAGCAATGGATTTTATCTAAGATGTGCATGTGAGCTTTGTCTCTCAAAAAGGGCTTCTTTCTGAAAGTGCAGGAACTCATGGTGTCACATAACTTATTTCTTTTTGAAAAATGCAGGTTCTCAATGTCTCACACAAATAACTTCCATCTGACTAGTGCAAATACTAATTTCTAGTCCTCGGAAAGGGGCCGGGTGCTAGTCAAATAAGGGTAGCTTCAAAGGTCATGTGATTACTCAGACAAGGACCTTGATGAAAACAAGTCTGCCCAGCAAGGATTCTCATACCTGCAGCTATATTACCTCAGAGGCTTTTTGTTATGGTGCCAAGAGCTGCAATTGTTTCACTATTCACTGAAGAATAAACTGATACTGTTGGCTCTCAAGCTAAGCAGGTAAAACCATCGTTTCACTGACCATCTCACATAAACAAGCTTCAACTGACGCCCAGTTTATATCAATGAAACAGCATACCAACACAGATCCAGGTCAACCCATTATCCAACACCTACAAAACTCTTCAAGAAAGAAAAATTGTCCATGCTGCTCACTAAGATCACCCTCTGAAGAGCAGACATATTCCTGAAATCCAATACCATGAACTATGTTCCAGAAATGTATCTGCGGTCTTAAATCCAGACCCTACTTCAAGTAGTAGAACTGCACCTTCACTTCAAAACCCAGACCCTCCTTCTAAAATCACACATGCTCAAGTACTTTATCCCAGATTCTACAACAATATCAAACTCACCCTACACAAAAATTAACCACACATATGAAAAAAATCAATTTGCATCTCAATAGTCAAATCCTCGTTCAATTAACAGAAATCATCCTTAAATGCAGGGAGTGGAAGGGCAAGTGGATATTTTCCAAGGAGTACCATGGGAGCTGCTACTGTGAGTGAGGTGAACAACGATAAAGTGATACATTTGTGGGTATTCTCAAATATTTAAGGTGATCTTTCCTGCAGCTATTGCACTTCAAACTCTACACCTAATTTAAGAAAAACCACCTACACCTCACCCTTATTCCCCCGTGTTGCTGCTCCCTCCCACCCTCCCCTCTTTCCCCTTTTATGTCTATTCTCCCTGCTCCTCACTCTCATTCCTCTCTCCTGTTGCTCCCTCTTTGCCCTCCATTCTTCCTTCATTGTATCCATGATCCACAGGCTACTTGATGCTCCTGGTCAAAAAGCAAACTCCTTGCTCCCATAGCTCCACACCACCTCTCATTCTTTCCCCATTTATGTTATCCCAATGCTTCTTTAAATAAAAAAATAAAAAATAGAGATCAATTGGCTTTGCCAAGGCATGTTTATTTGTGTACATGAAAAAAGATTATAGAACACGATATGTCCTGGTTATTTAATTATTATTCTGTAAATTATTTCACAAATGTTGGGCTAAACTACAATCATTTAGATAAATTCTACTCTACTTTTAGGTGTAAACACAGAGGCGGTTCCTTTGTATGGGCGTTGGGGCGTCGCTCCACTGATTATTTTGCCCCCAGGGGTCCACCAGCAGCAGCACTAAGTTTTACCAGTTTTCAGCCGCCCGCGGCTCAGCAGCAGTCAGCTGTCTCTCAGCCGCGGGCGGGCATGCCATTCATGACGTCAATCACAGGGGGGGGGGGAGTTGTTGGAGCAATTTGGCTTGCGGCGGCATTTCCTGAGACGTTGCAGCAAAAATGCGCATGTCGGGTTGGCCGGGTGCCTTTCCCTGGCCAGCCCAACATGCGCAGTCTTACTGGTCTTGCCACTCTCGCTGTGCAATTGAGGAGGTGGGTTGGGTCGAAGCAGCAGCCCCACGGCCTCCTAAGGAGCTGCAAGGTCTCCTGCCCCAGGCCAATCCAAGCGCTGCTTTGCATAGGAGCGCCTGGATTGGCTGCTTTAGTCAATGGGCAGAGTCGGGGCATGTCAAGGGGCATGGGGGCATATTGACCAATCACTGCATGGCTTTATTGTAAGGCCGTGCAGTGATTGGTCACGGACATGGTCATGAGTCATGACTCATCGTCATCAGCCCCGCTCTCTCTGCTCCGGGTGCTCCCCTCGTCCGTGCGTGCGTAGTCGTACGTGCCATTGGCATTTGCACACAGAAAGGAGACGGAGTGTGAGCGAGTGAGTGAGAGAGTCAGCCTTCAAGCCCCCTCCCCTGCTGCTGCTTTGCTCAGCAGTGCATGCCACGGTGCCACTAGTCTGCCATCATCACAGTAATCGCATTGGTTCGAACCTGAGAGGCCCGCTGAGCGCAGTCAGTGACTCTGACTCGGCCACTACTCGGCTCGGCCGGGGCCCGGGGAAAAAGGATCGACGACACGGACACACCTGCGACACACACTCGACAGTGTAGTAGTGAGTACCATGTACGTCAGTCTACATGAGCCAATATTTATTATTATTATCATTACGCATATAAATAATTATAAATTGATTTGCTGTTGCAACTTAAGTCAAGTGATGTGGCTGCCGCTGACAGCAGTTCTGCCCTGGCCATTATTACGGCGGGCCATCATGAATCAGATGACTGTGTGTGCTGCTGCTGCGTCACGTCACTGGTAGGCCCTGGCCTCCTGGCCTGGCCCTACCAGTGACGTGAGGCAGCAGCAGCACACACACTAGGACATGGCCTGCCTCTGACACCACAACGGTCTTACTAACGCTGCTGAAGTGCTCCTGATAAGTGCTTACACTGCCTTTTCAAAGCGCTGCGTTTTTTGGTGCTTGTGATGTAAGCGCTGTACAGCAATGCGCATTTTGTCCTGGTGAAAGCTGGCGGTACACACTTATAAATATAATAGCGCCTCATCTCAAAGCCTGTTTTTATGTCTGGAGACTCCGGATTGGTCTGGTATGTCACTCTTGTAGAAAAATGATTTTTGCGACTCCAGGCACGTTGGGGTAATTGAATTTTACACCACTGCAAACGATTATGGTCCGGTTCTTAGGTTCTCCTAATGTGGGTTCACCTAGGAGCGGAGTTTTTTTTTTATAGCAACATGTAGCAAGAATTAAATTTTTAAGTTAGACCGTACTAAGACTGTAGACATTAAACTTTCGGCGCACCCTTGAAGTCTGCAAATATCGTGAGCCAGGGCACTGCAAAGTTTGCAAACAACAACATCGATTTTGCGGAACGTTTGGTAGGTGAGCAAAAGAATTCAAGGACAACCGGGTGGCGTTTAATCCTCTCAGAGATTGTTCGAGATTGTTTTGCACCGAACACAGATACCATCACTACCCAAAAACTACACTAAAGTCTGGTTAAAGAGAAACCCTCTTCGGGTGAGCCAGCGCCTGTTTGCATCACTGCTCTGGCCTCTGGGTGAGACTTCAGAAGGTTCTGGAACCCGAACTCCGAGTCTCTCATCTCTGTCGTCGGTGCTCTAGAACGCTGAGGTGAAAGCACCTTAACAACAAGACGGAAACATCTGGCAAAATATGATGAAAGAAACAGCATGTTGCATTTCCTTCCTATACCTGAACATTGTGTGCTTCCCACGTATATATTATCAACAGAAGAGAGAATAAACATCACGTGGTATATAATGTAAAATATACATTGAACAAAGAGGTTACAGACATGTAAAATGACATTGCTGACGACGTGTAACCCAAGATAAACAAAGTCTGTTGATGAAGGCTAGATCGTTTTTTTTTTTTTAGTTTTAATCTAGTTTTGCGTGGCACTGTGTTTGCATTATTAATGCTTAATTGGTGACCGTGATGGGAATTCCCTTTCTGGAAATGAATGATCCTTTCCCGCTAGAAAATAAACAAGAGACAGGCAGACAATCAACTCTATGTGACGAATTTGCACAAATCAATGTCCCATAAGAGGGCTGAGATTAGAAACATTGAAGCTATGCAGACATATTTCTGACAACAATTTACTAAATTAACAGACTGATTTGCACGTGCCTGCTTCTTGTCTAAGGTGACTCAGAACGATGAACTGGAATGCGGTCCAAAGTAGTTACTAATGGCTGGGTTTATTTCACGCATTCCACCTATAATTGTGTTTTCTTCATCTAAGGTAGAGGAGATAGATCATCACCCTAAATCCTACTGACAAAACCTGTGAATTGCTCATTAGCTCAGGCTAATAACCTTTTCCCGACCCTGTAAATGGTTATGGGGAAATACATTTTTCAAAACTGGGCCGACTGCGTTTTCTTGTGCGCCCACCTTAGGTTGTCACGGCAATGGCTCTCAAAGATGCAGACAGCCTATACACCCTTGGCTCGTGTGAATAGGATGCCAAAATCATTTAGGAGTAGTTGCCTTCGAGAGATAAATTAAGATTTAAACACGGAATCACTTCCTCCCTCTCACCCTTAGTGTCACAAAGCCACAGGGAGGTTACCTCCAATTAACCTGACGGATATAGACGTGACGCACCTAAAATAGCTATTAACTCAAGCCATTTGAACTGCAAATATTCTGCTTGCTCCGTAGAAATGAATCATTCAATTAAAACGTGACATTTTGGAGATAGCTTTTAGAGGATTCACAATAGTGAATACCTGGCAGATACTCTAGTCCATTTAATTTTCTAGTGCCAGAAGGAATGTTTAAACGTCTCTGAAGGACGTCTTTATTTGTCTGGTTCATCTACAGCTACTGGGCTGTTGTTTAGACAGAGGGCTGGCTGGTGACATTTGAAAGTGGTAGGGCATAAAAGTTGGGTATAAGCTTATGTGGTAAGCGTGTGAAGCACAAAATGCTGACCAACAGAAAGGGCGTTTGGGGGGTTCTTCCTTAGTGAACATTTTGAAGAAAACAGAGGGAAATGGTATATTTTACAGCAAATTTGAGAAAGCAAGAGGGTTTATAAAGCAATTGTGAACGTGGCGTGTTGAAATATGTAAACACATTCAAAATTGCCCCATATCTTACTGCATTAAATTTGTTCAACAGTTACTGTGGTGTGCAACTTGCATAATTGGACATAAGTACACTGAAACTATGCAAATGTCGCACATAAGTAATCTGTACATTTAGCAGCTGTGAATAAACAGTCTGGCTGTCAGATTTTCTGGTGCAATGTAATTCGTTTTATTTATTTATTTCTGTACTTACCTCCGTCTGGCCGTATGCCGGAGTTTACTACCCCCCACCCTGCCCTCCCCCGCCCCGCCTCACCGCCCCGCAGCACTCCCTCCAGGAGCCGCTACTGTATATTTTATGTTGTCGTTTTTATATTAGAGGAATAAACACAGAACCATTGTCGCTAACATATACTTAAGCACTTGGGTTGCAAAACATGCAGATACAATTAACCTTAGTTTAAACTAAAAGCAAGGGCATTATCATGAGTGGAAGGCGTAATGTAGCCTTCAATGACTTAGCATGGCCTTCGATTGATGAACGACTATGCTGACCTTAATTATTCGCAAAAGATTTGTGCATAAACACTGGAGGCATAAAGTGTCACATTCTGCAGCTTATACATTAGTAAACTGAAGAATTTCCAATTGGCACCAAAATGTCGATAGCTATATAAAAAAAAAAAAAGAGACATGGCACCCATAGAACTAGGGAATCACATATTAATAAATGTGTGTATTTGTGAGAATTGTGTGTGTTTGACGTGTTTCTTTTTCAGTGGGTGTATTTACATATTTTCTTGCGTTTCTATGTGTGTTGTTATTTGTGAGTGTTGTGTCTGTGTGTATTTGCATATGTTTATTCATGTGTTTGCGTGTATAAATCTGAGGATGTGTATCTGTGTGAATGTCAATGTGTCTCTGTTTCTGAGTGCACCTATTTTATGTCTATATGCTTTTCGTAAGATTCCATAAATATACGTACTTTTTTACTTTAAAAAATGTAAAATTACGGTCAGCATAGACATCGTGTGCTCACTTTACTTTATCATACTGTTATGAACTTGCCCAACAATTACCCAATCCAAAGCTTGCTGCGTGTGTCTTTAAGAACGGGCCAGTTGATGCAGTAATACGGAACATAAAAGCACACAGGTATACGGAGTTCTACGTGCAACAGTCACGATTTGAGGCGCCTGAGTGTGGCTTTGCGCACATGCACCTTATAAACCTTGAAAATGGAATACGTAAATCGGGATGTCAGGGGAAGCCGACTGAACTTTTCATCGAGCAGACAGAGAGCCGTACCAAGTGGCAGGTCTTGTAATAAATCACTTTGCCATTAGGCTGGAATACCAAAGCTCTCAATCATGGCTTATTGTGCCGTAACTGAGAGCTCTGGAGTTGAGGCTCAAGACAATGCAAGTTTCTCACAGTGCCTCTCAGTGGGGCAAAAAGATAGTAAAAAATTTTTTTTAAAATGTACTTACCCAGGCTTCCTCCTCCTGTTTTCTTCTTTCTTCTTGAAGCAACAGCACCTCATGGAGCGTCAGCCAACCCCATTCTCCAAACCCAGATGCTGCTCTCATGCTGCAGATGAGCAGCATGAAAGTGGCACTGGATTGGCTGGAGCGGGCTGCCTAGACATTCCAGCAGGCACAGGTGTCCAGTGCCTGCTCTCCACCCAGCTGTCTAAGAGAGCTGGGTGGAGAGGTTTACACTGCGCATGTCAGGCTGGCCAGCACAAGACAGTCGGCCAAAGAGACATGCACAGTGTAAACTGGTGGAGGGAGCACCACTTTCCTGCTGCCAGTCACCAGCAATGGCCCGCCCCCAAACTGCTCGGGCTGGGAGCAGTGAAAAATAAAATACTAATTCATTTCATTACCTTTTTGTTCACCTTTGCTGCCCTGGCAGCAGGGGGGCGACGCTCCTCCGCCCTAATGGGGAGGCCGCTGCTGTCGTTGGAACCTTCAAAGCTGCAATTTGTTGTTTCTCACAGAGATGGGAGAGGAATTTAGGGCCAGATGAATCAAGCCTTTTTCCCGTTCGCAAACGGGCCGATTCTCAGAATCGGCCCATTTGCAAACAGGAAAAAGCCTTTTGGAAGGTATCATCCCAAAAGGCCATCGCAAAATAGGGAATCGCAAAATTAGCGATTCCCTATTTTGCGAATGCATTTAAGGAATCGCAAATTGCAATTCTGGAAGCACCCAAACGTTGAGATTTGGCCTTAAGGAATCGCAAATTACCACCAACTTCAAGTTGGAGGTAATTTGCGATTTCCTAGAAAAATGCACTTTTTTGCATTTTTCAAAGTGCCAAGTGGCGCACATACATGCCCTTAGGTCATGTATGTGCACCACATGTGCACACATGCATATTTCAGGGGTGCAACAGGGTGTCCTTTTGGCACCCTTGAAATTGCATTCGCAATTTGCGAGTACCTATTGGGTACTCGCAAAATGCGAATGTCTTCCCATTCATTCCTATGGGCCTCTCGGCCCATAGGAATGAATGGGAAGATATTCTTAATTGCGAATCGCAATTTGCGATTCGTAATTAAGGAATATGTAGGAATCGCAATTATTATTGCGAAACCTACATACATTGCATTTTGCGAGTCCTTAATAGCGAATCGGTAAAATTCTCTATTAAGGACTCGCAAAATACAATGATGATACATCTGGCCCTTAGACTCTATTCAGGACTATACTATCCTGAAATGAGGCATAGTACCTAACAGAAAGCATTAACTCTTTTTGCCTCTTTGTGTCAAACAGACGTACATGAGCACACACAAATATCAGATAGTGCCTTCATCTTGTTCTTCATTTGAATTTCTACTGGCTTTATATTTGCTGCAGAAAACTGACTGAAAAAAGAACATCGAGAAGTTTTTTTCAATTAGACCCGCAAATTCAGAGGTAGGGGTAAATCATTCAGTTATTTACTGGGAGTCCCCATTGTCCCTTTTGCTCACTTTCCCTCATCAAAGTTCAGGCTTGTGAACTGCCTTTCACTACTGGAAAGATATCATAAGGCCTAATTACAAGTGGCTCATGCAATGATTATCGCATCCGATTAAAGTATGAAACCGAGGTGTTCGAAATTTATCAGATGCAATACATTTCACATATTCCGAGTTTTGGGGAATAACTTGCAGGAATACTACGCCAAAATGTGTATGTTATGATAAACAGCGCACACCTTGCCTGTTTAATATTCAGGCAAGTTTGAACAACTAAAATTTAATGAAGGGTTATGTATTTAATGCATCCAGGGATTACAGGGAGCAGTAAATATCAAACAACTCAGAATTGGAACCCTTGTGTTAGCAGGCATTTGCACAGGGCTCTAAAAATCCAACCCACTCAGAATCCACACCTTAGTTGGAAGAAATTGGGTTACTGGTTGACGAGTGTAAGCCCTGGTAAAGTAGAAACCACTATACTTGCCAGGGTAAGGCGCAAGCAAACCCCAAATCAACCAGTGCTCACCCCCTTGGTAGCTGGCACAGGGCAGTCAGGCTTAACTTAGAGACAATGTGTACATTGTTTGTGCACTACTTCAAACAGTAAAACAGTGAAAGCACACCACAAAAGGAGGCCACTACCAGTTTAGAAAAATTAGGTATGTTATAATAAATAAAACAAGACCAAAATGACAAAAATCCAATTAGTAGAACGGGATTATTTATTTTTAGTTTGTGGAGAAAATAGCAGCAAAAAGCACAAAGCGCTACAGGGGATATCTGGTCACAGTGGACCGGGCAGTCACCAGTTCAGGCTGACCACGTTGGAGCATGGGCCAGCTACAGGGACCCAGTGAGACCCGCTAAACAGAGTACCTTATACCCTGGTTGCAGAGCATTGTGTTTATCCGCCTCGAAGAAGCGCTGCGCAGCCAAAGTGATGCGATGCGTCTGTTCCGAGATGTGAAGACGTTGCAGTGTGAGGTCCTGTTGCATCGTAGTCAAGGGTTTCATCAAGGGCTTGCAATGCGAAGTCTGGCATTGGGGAAGCGACACGCAGCTGGCGATGTGTTTGTTCTGAGGATCTGTGATGCGGAGACTATCGTCGTCGGGCTGCAGTCGACGAGATATGCGAGGACCTGGGATGTGGATGCGCCACGCCGTCGGGGGGATATGTCGGTTCCAAGAACTTACGGGGTTGTGATGCGGGTCTTCTGCAATGGGTCCAATCCATGCAGCAATTGTGATATGTTAGTTCTGCTCAGGGATGCGCTGCTAAGTTGAGGCAATCCGTCGGTTCTTCTCGGGATGCGTAGCTCAGCAGAGAAGATGTGTCGGTTCTGCGGCAAACACCTTAGGCCCACTTGCAAGGGTCCAGGACTGAGGTGGCACCAATTGTCAGGGTAGACTCACAGATGGCAGAGTCCAGGTGCCGGAGGCTGGAAGTCTTTAAGGTCCCTGAGGCTTCAGATGAGGAGGCCAGCCAACTAGCCCTTGGAGTCACTCTGGGTTCAAGAGATACAGACCCAGTCCTTCTCACCCAGACAAAAGAGCACCAGGCAGCATATCAGCACAGCAAAGCAAAGCAAAGAAGGAGTCCAGCATAGTGCAGTCCAGCAGAGTGGCAGTCCTTCAGCAGCACAGCAGTCCATCTTGGCAGAGTATCCACAGGTCCAGAAGTGTACTGTAGTGGAGGTGTCTGAGGTCCTTCTTTTCTACCCACGTCTGCCTTGGAAGTGGGGAGATGCTTCTAGAGGCATGCCTCTGAAGTGCAGAGATGCCCTGCCTTCCATGCCCTGGCCCCATACTAACTACAGGTGTATGTAGCCCATTGTGTGGTGACAGGACACAGCCTATTCAGGTGTAGGTGAGGCTGGGCCCAGCTCCTCCTTCCCATCCTGTCAGTGATGGCCCACTAAGTTATTCCTAAGCTGTCAGAAGGCTTCTCACCTGTATCCGCATGGGGGATGTACGACAAATCTTTCCCAATGCCCCTCTCCGAAACCTCCCTGCCAATCCTAATTATCTTAGACTAGCAGAGCAGCTCAAAAGGTGGGAAAGGGGAATGGGAGAGAGAGAAGAGACAGCCACGTCTGTTTTGGGTTTCCTTTCTAGAACTTGTCTTCGCTTACTTCCTATCTTCTTCCTGAGCTATTCTACGATTCTTCTCTGGAGAGGAAACAAATGCCTTTCTTCCATCGCTTTAATTATGTCTTAAATATCATTTATTGCCTGCATATGTTATTTCAGCAATATTGTCTTTCTTCTGTTTTCACATACTTTTTTCATAACATATTATTTCATCAATGTTCTATTTTTCTTTTGTCTTTAGGTACTTGCGTGTCTGCAGACCATTCGAACATAGGGAAAGAAAAGCTTCTTTTCTTTCGAATTCCAATATTTCTCTGTGGTTTTCAATCATCTGTTTTCAGGTTATCAAACTCTCATGGTAGTTTTTCGTGAGAGGAAATTACTGCTCCGTCTCGTCAAGTCTAAATGAGAGTTCCTCTAACCTTTTCCATGGGACACTAATCTCTCTCTACGGAACATTCATAGGGAGTGGGAATTCGTTTTTGACTTTCGGTCAAAACTACAGAAAATAATGAGTCACTAATTCTACGGTGACCTATCAGAGTCAGCAGGAGTTGCAGAGAATAAGTGACAGACTTGGGGAAGAGACACTTCCAATTTCGCAAAGCTGAATTGCTGCAATCGCAACGCGACAATCTAAATCGTCAATTCCTGGCGACGCAACTATCCTGACTAAACTTTCACGGGAAACGAAATTTCAGACCTACTCGGAAAACTTCTTCAGTGAAGTGCGCAACTCTGAGGTAGAGCGCACTGGACATTCCATTCCTGTCTTCAGATTTTCAACACTAGAATGTTGAAAATGTCATGGCCTTCTGGCGGCCAGCTTGGAACTTCCAATCTTCTTCCTCAAGCTCCAACTGGAAGTCTTATGCCTCAGTTTTGATAAATATCCAGATCTTATAATATTTTTCCAAGGAGCTTTCATTGTGTGTAGCTGTCTCGGAGAAATACACAAAGCCCAACTGCCCACTACACCCAATCATGAGATCAGAGACAGGTTGCCGGCACCAAATGGCTAAGGCAAGAAAATGGAAACTTTTTAAAATTGCATTTCCAGAATTATAATTTAAAATCCAACATCACCATTAGTTAGGAATTTAAATTAGGATTCCGGAGACAATATTGAATCAGTTATATCTTCCCATTTGGAAATCACACTTATAAAATGTAATACGGTAATACCAATATTATCCTGTGGGAGATCTAGACCTTTCAGTAGTGAAAAACGAAGTTGACAATTTTTTACTGTCAGGACATGTAAAACGTAAAAAGTACAAGTCCTGTTTTTTTAAAAATACATTGCACCCTGCTCTCTGGGCTGTCCAGGGCCTACCCTAGGGGTGAACATTATGTATTAAAAAGAAAGGTATGGGTCTGTCAAAAAGTTTATTTTGCCAAGTCAAAATGACAGTTTAAAACTGCACACAAAGGCCCTGCAATAGCAGGTCTGAGCTGTGTTTATAGGGCTACTTAGGTAGGTAGCACAACCAATGCTGCAGGTCCACTAGTAGCATTTAATTTACAGACACTGGGCACATACAGTGCAGTTTACTAGGGACTTGCTAGTAAATTAAGTACTCCAATTGGGTATGAGCCAATACTACCATATTTAGAGGTGAGCGGCACATGAACTTTAACACTGGTGAGCATTGGTAAAGTGCTTAGAGTCCAAAGGCCAGCAAAAGTTATGTCAGAAAAAATGGAGGGGGAAGGCAAAAAGTTGGGGGCTGACCAGTCTAACATTAGTGTTGCTTTTTCGCTACTTCTCTTTTTCCAGCTGATAGTGTGAAATAATTTAGCATCTCCATAATAATCCTTGTATTAAGCAATCTAATAATTATCTCCACATCCCTCGGGCCAGTTGTTACTTTTGAGTTGGAAGCATTAGTCCGACATTACACCCACATGGCCGATTCAGAAACTTTTCCTACGTGTATTTGTCTCTTACTCCTGTCTTAGATGGGAGTTACACCCAAATAGACAAGTCTCTTTAACATAACATTTTCTGTGAGAAGTTGTGAAAATTAAGACATGCTTACTCATACAAAAAAGTGAAATTCATGGGTCACACCAAAGCCTTGCGCAGACCTTTATGTGGGATGGAAAACATGGGCCGTATCTAAGGTAGCATGGCTTAAGGGCTAAGAAGAGAGGCTTATGAAACTAATGGTGTGGCCCAATACAAGAAGATTACAATCCTATGCCTCACAAATTCATAAACTGAGCCTGAATCTATAAGGATAATAATTGGACTCAAAACACCAAAGTAGTTAACAGTTTATCAAGCATCATTATTCTGAGCCACTTGTAATAATACATTTGAGCCAGTCCATGTAAACCTAACCATCCAAACACATTGCCACCTTTGAAGTCAGGAATGAAACACTTCACATGTAAACATATTACATGCCCATATTATTTACAAGAGTACATAATACGTTTAAATATTTCCAGTCTCTGCGGCTCTCAAACTAAGAAAGATGGAAATTTGTATTGCCCTTAACAAGATTTTAGTCCGTGGCTTTCACGGTGCCTACTGATTTCCATCTAGGAAGGGGAACATTAATGCAGCGAGTTATGTTAATTGTTATCTCTGCTCACCAAGCGCATCAACTCATAATGTGAAAATAGCTCAAGTGGGTAATGTATCTGCTGCCTTGTACTGTATGTAATCTATAGATTATACATTTGAATCCCAGAAGGTTGCACAGGGTGTTGTTGAGAATCAGGGGTAACCTGCAGGCTGCAAGCTTTTATGATAGCAAATGAGCTCATTTAGTGCCAGATATACCAATACACTGTTTGCAAATACTAGTCACTGTTTAAGACCAGCATTTTGCCACCAGTGTGAAATATTGCAAACTGACCTATTTACCAATAAATCAGTCCCCCAAATTCTGAAATAGAGTGGGTTGAAATCCAACCAACTCATTAATATTCATGAGGTAGGTTGCAAATTATGACTCAATCCAATTTGTAGCAATCACAGGAATGAGCAGACCACGATATCTGTGACTGGCTTGCAATAAAAAGACATTTTTTTAAGCCGACCTTTAACTTTATTGATTCCTAAAATAGGACATGAACATTGCAAAACCATTTTTGCAATTTCAAACTCTGATTCAAAGTGTTTGCGACTGGAAAAAAGTTACATGTTGATCTTCGGCGCAGAAAGAAAACTAGCATTCCTCCTAAATGATCAAAATATGTGAGGTATTTTAGGCTTAAGTGAAGTGTTTTTATAATGACCATACACATAGGGGCATATTCTCAAGGACACATCGCCGAGTTAGTGGCACTTTATCGCAGCCAAAGTGGCGATAGATTTATCGCCCGATTCACAAGCTGGTGCTAACAGCCGATACCGGCCGTTTTCCTGCGATAGCAGCCGCAAAAAACATCGCCACGGATGACACCGGCAACTAACGCTAATGAAATGCAGAGTAGGCGTTCCCGTGCAAAAAGTCGCGAAAACACCACTTTGCAACATTCTCAACGACCAGCCAGATCGGCAATAAGATCACAAAACATGCGATAAGGCGCGTTAGCAGCAGGGAATTAACACCTGCTCTTTCCTGGTATTAAGTCGGACGATAACCTGCACCAGAAATGGGAGCCCAGCCCACAGCCACACCAGAAGAACAACAGATGCCATGGAGCCACTGATCACGCAGCCGGACACCCAAGAGGGCCACTACACCCACCGCACCCCCCTCCCCCAGGCCCCCCGGGCCCTACCCCGGACAAAGATATTTCACATCAACTTTACGAAATCATGAATAAAACAATTCGCCTGATGTCGCATAAGTACAACAATCAACATTCATGTGTGGTCAGAAAAAGAAGAATCATTCATTCATCTTTGAATTTCCAAACAAATAATTTTATTCAAATGCAACTCAAAACAACTATTCGGAAGAGTCATGGCAGTGGTCGTCTCTGGACAATCTGTAAGACACAGCCTGCAAGACAAAATACAAGATAAGAAGGTGTGTCATGCGCTCATCAAAGGACAGAGAGAGAGAGAGAGAGAGAGAGAGAAAGAAAGGGAGAGAGAGAGAGAGAGTGAAAGAGAGGGAGAGAGAGAAAGGGGGAGAGAGGGAGAAGGAGAGAGAGAGTAACAGAGGAAGCGAGAGAGACAGTGAAAGGAAGAGAGGAGAAGGAGAGAGAGAGTAACAGAGGAAGAGAGAGAGACAGTGAAAGGAAGAGAGGGAGAAGGAGAGAGAGAGTAACAGAGGAGAGAGAGAGACAGTGAAAGGAAGAGAGGGAGAAGGAGAGAGAGAGAGTAACAGAGGAAGAGAGAGAGACAGTGAAAGGAAGAGAGGGAGAAGGAGAGAGAGAGTAACAGAGGAAGAGAGAGAGACAGTGAAAGGAAGAGAGGGAGAAGGAGAGAGAGAGTAACAGAGGAAGACAGAGATACAGTCAAAGGAAGAGAGGGAGAAGGAGAGAGAGAGTAACAGAGGAAGAGAGAGAGACAGTCAAAGGAAGAGAGGGAGAAGGAGAGAGAGAGAGTAACAGAGCAAGAGAGAGAGAAGGAGAGAGAGAGTAACAGAGGAAGAGAGAGAGACAGTCAAAGGAAGAGAGGGAGAAGGACATAGAGAGTAACAGAGGAAGCGAGAGAGACAGTCAAAGGAAGAGAGGGAGAAGGAGAGAGAAAGTAACAGAGGAAGAGAGAGAGACAGTCAAAGGAAGAGAGGGAGAAGGAGAGAGAGAGTAACAGAGGAAGAGAGAGAGACAGTGAAGGGGAGAGGGGGAGAAGGAGAGAGAGAGTAACAGAGGAAGAGAGAGTGAAGGAGAGAGAGAGTAACAGAGGAAGAGAGAGAGACAGTCAAAGGAAGAGAGGGAGAGGGAGAGAGAGTGCCGACACTGCGGACCCAGGCCTCACTGCTCACCTGCTGCCACCGGTGTGTCTCCAACCACGTGCCGGTATACACCGCAGTCCACCAGGTCCCTTATCTGAAACAGAGTCCAGATATATGAATGGCAGAGTACAAATCATTGCACATGCCATCACTGCTTGGCCGCCCCTGCACACACAGGCTGCTGCACCCCAGCCCCTCCCGCCGCCTAGCGGTGTTTGCCCGCCCCTGCGCACCCAGGCCTCACTGCTCACCTTCCGCCACCAGCGTGTCCCCAAGAGGGCCCACCACGTGTCAGTGTAAGCTCCAAGCCCGGGGTCCGCGGCCTTGGCAACCTCCACATCATGCAGCCCCGCCCCGCGAGCCACTAGGTCACACACGTGATTCTGGGTCTTGATTTCGCAATAGCAGTGATCATATCTGTGCACATGGCATCATCGCAGGCTGCACACCCGCTCAGCACTATAGGTGCCACTAACTCTGTGAACTGCAAGGCAACGCCACGTGGCGGTCGGCCCGCTCTGCCCAATGACTCAGGCCTACACTGCGGTCCAGCAGCGCTCACACAAATCCCTACCAGTCCGGACCGCCAGGACGGCGCATCATCGCAGGCTGCACACCCGCTCAGCAGCTAAGGTGCCCCTACCTCAGTGCACCGTAAGTCACCGTCCTGTGGCGGTAGGCCTGTGCCAGCCGCAGTGTTTCCGGTGCCACCAACTCTGTGCAACGTAAGTCATGGACCCTTTCTGATTGAGTCTCGTGATATGCCAGGCGGACGCAGCCATGTCACCTCCGGCAGTGGGGAAGAACTGGGACACGTAGCGCCTTCGTCCCCCCCTTTATACGTAAGCCGAGTGGGCTGGCTCGGCGTACGCCAGGCCAGCGTAGGGGTGTGTACAATTATCCCTGGGCTCTGGGCGTGGTTCATTCCTGGGCTGGACAGGAAACCAACTGATGCGTGTGTCTCTGTTGCAGTGTCTGCGCCACAGGGTCCGCAATCGACAATGTTGCAATGTTGCATGCACCGGAGGGCGTCCGCGCACGAAGGGATTGTACAAGGAGCGCAAGGCCGCCCGGGCTCTTGGCTCATGCATGCCAACTGTTGTGTGTGTATCGCTATTGGTGCACCATAAGCCTAAGGTCTAGCCTCAATTGCAGCCACATCAAATTTCCAGAATGCAAGCAGTAGTCAGACCAACATTAGGGATGAAAGCTCCTTTGTCTCAATACATGAGGCGGAAGGACACCTGCACCTCCGACCTTGGCTTGCATGCGGCAGGCACCCCCTGAGAGAGATACCATAGCAGATGATGACGACTCCCACACTACGCACAGCGCTAATGAAAGACCAACGTATCCACACCCCACACACAGAAGTCCTTGCTCGAGGTACTCTTGCATGGAATGCCCTTGACACTTACGTACACAACAACCCATATGTCCAAACGTTGGACACACATACGGCTCATTGCTCCGAGCTGTGCCATATCATCCACATAACTGCCGCAGGTCAGAAGAGTGCCGGTTCTACGAGAGCCACCAACGCAATGGCAGAACATCCCGGGCACATGCACAACCCCTGTCACGTGGAACTGTACCGTGCACGTACGCTGCATTTGTTGGGGGCACTGCCACTGGCAGTGTTGCGCATCAGTTACCGTCTGAGCTTCCGTCTTGCGTACGTCACCTGCATCCAGCCCTGGTTCCACTGTCAATCATGCATATTCGAGTGGCTCATGGATGTCTGCCTATCCAACACAACGGTAGCTGAACTGGATTATGACTTGTGTGTGCGGCCCCTGTTGGCCTACGACCAGGAGTGTAACCGTGATACCCGTTCATGGGACACCTTGATATTTGGCGTATGTGCTGGCAGTTGGGCATGGGAGATTGCACAAGTCCTCGTGTGCAGTGACCACATCGAAGCGCTCCCCTATTGGGCTATGTTGCGGATTGGTGAAACGGCGTGGACGGAGCACATCTGTCCGGACCAGTTAATGGATTGGCTTGCCCTCGTGCTCGTTGAAGCCGACAACGACGTACTCTTGGAAATGATTGGCCAGGAAGCTGCACTCGCATTGATGGACGAGTAACTACGTCCCTGCAGCCACAGCTGCTTGTAACCCAGAGCACAGGTCTGAACACCTTGTTGCATCTTGGAGAAATGGTCTCATATCCCACCACAACAGTGGACATGGCTGCATTCGCCTGGACTCAGAATGCATGTGCGTGCACCTATGCGTGTTGACACAATCCTGTGCAAGGTGAGGCAGTCCCATGGGCGGAGCTGCACAGCGTCGCTTGGCAAGGTTCCTAAATCTGACATACTGCTGGAGGGAGAGTACACACATGGCAATGTAGTACTACATGTGACCTTGTTGGATCATTTCACCTGCTCACTGTCAGCAGAGCAGACAGTCTGCGCAGTCCGGTGGTACAGCACTATGCAGATCCCATGGGCTGTGAGTAGTGTCCCCTGACACGGGGCAATGAGCATACGCCAAACATCACATGACTCGTCCTGCAAGGCAAGGTGGGCTGAGACCGTTGCCATCCGTAATGATTGTTGTTCATTTTTGCCTCCACATTTCTTGCACCTCTACATGTTCCCATGCTGCCTGTTAGTGTCTGAAGCATTGGTCTGCATGTTGTGGCCCTTGTCTTGCCCGTACTGACATGCACATGCTAAAGAAGTCTACGCCACTTCACTAGTGTTTAACTGTGATGAGTGTTGATTAGAATGACAAATCGTGTGCCTCAATGAGCATTGTCCGTACACAGGGAGGGACTGACTGACGCATTTCACTTAGGGGTGAGTCCCTATTGCCAGCTCCACCTCTGTGAGCCAGACATTGTGGTTGGGATGGTTGCTGGTAGACCTGTGCTCTTACGTGTCTTCAGCAATGTGAGTATGGTGTCCAACTTCTTGCCATGTGGATCAATGTGATGCATCAAAACAGGCTGTGTCCACACAGTTGAGTGTGAGTAGGTATGCAAAGAGATGCCCTGTTGTCACATGTGATGGGGACACTACTTTAGGCCTGTTACCAGATTTGACATTTTTACACACAGCCCCACTTAATACATGGACGTGGATCTACGTTGAGGGTTTGTGAGATTGTTGTTCATGAGCAATGAGGCCACAGCTAGTTCACACCTTCACAGTCATCTAATTGGCCATGTGGGTTATGGTCAAACATGCGCATTGATGTCATTTCCCAGGGTGTACCTTTTTGTGCAATCATTGTCCCTACATCCATCCATACTTTTATACTTGATTGGACATATACATGAGACATCTGTGTGATTTGGAATGTTTTATTCACATTCTGTGGAGTGTCGGAGCTGGAGCAGTACATGGCCATGCAAACGCCACATTACATGGTTGCCCAGTGGAGGGCCGACCAGAGTCCTTTGGGGAATGACAATTTAATCGGAAGAGGAAGAGTTCAGTCCGTAGCCTGATTGCTGTGTCATTGGTAACCAGAGCAGATATGGCAGTCCATGTCGGGGTCCAGGTGAATGTCGCAGAGTGTTTTGGGGGACAGTGGAAGGTGTTGTTCCCGGGCATGATGCAGAGGGCTGAACCAAGCAGGAACAGGCCATATGGCGGGGATGTATGCTACAACCTCCTTTCTCACACAGAGTCATTGCCATCCACATCTTAGTCCTCTGATATGTCTTCTGTGTCAGGTGTGTGTGGTGGTGTTATGGCTGCATCACTGTGTGCCACTGACACATCAGGGGGCGGAGGTGGTATGGCTGCATCACTGTGTGCAACTGACACATCATGGGGTGGAGGTGGTATGGCTGCATCACTGTGTGCCACTGACACATCAGGGGGCGGAGATGTGTGTGTCGAAGTTCCTGCAGCAGTCATCTGGGACAGGCTCTGTGGCAGCAATGGCAAGATGAGGTTCTGCAGGGCATGGAAGATCCCAGCTACATCTCGCTGGTGTACAGCCGTGGCAGCCATCCTTCCAGCCTGCATCCGCTCCATGTTCTCCATTGTCCTCCGCATCTGTGCCATCTCTGTGCTGTCATCGCTGGAGCCTGTCTGACTGGACAGTTCTTGTATCCGAGTAATGGCTCCAGCGAGGTCAGCCAAGGATTGTTGTAGAGCATGGAACGGACTGTGGGTGTCCATTAGGGACTGTGAGTGGTCCCTGATGGGACTCACACACCCACGTATGGCATCAAGTTTGGCTGCCATGAGGTCGAAACCAATCCCGCACCTGTTCAGCCAGCCCCCTCTGGCAGTCTAACACACGGCGTTGGAATGCCATGTGTCTTTCCGTGAGGTGCTGGGAGCCAGCAGTGGTCAGGTGGGTGCTTTCTGCTGTGTGGGCTGTGCAGGGGGTGGGGTCACCTCGATGCAGCTGGGCTGCCCTGCTCCTGGAGGTGGGGTGCGGAGGCTGTCCACAATTCGTTGGACGGTGTCGGAGCAGATGGCCAGGGGGTCCTCCTCATCATCACTGAAGAGATGTCTGGTATGCTCTGCTGAAGGTGTTGATTGTCCCTCTGCAATGTAAAGGGGAGATGCAGGTCAACAGTGTGTTCCATGTATGTTGACGCATTGTACATGTTTACATACAGACTGCATGACAATGTACATTGTGGCTGTTTTGGATGAGCTGGCTATTTGATGGGAGACAGTGGACATTTTGACTACATGACGGATGTGAGGTTGTACTCGTACATTATCATCTCACAGTTTCCTGCTATGCCAGATGTGATTGGCCAGTTTCTACGCACAAGCGGCACCAGTTATGTCCTCTGTTCTGTAGTGAAAGTGTTGCACTTTGTACCACATTGTCGTCAATGTTGATGTGCTGTGATTGCTATGTGTGTGTGCTGCATTGTGGGAGAGTCGCCCCTGCAGCTCTGATTTAGCGGCCCCTTATCCCTTTGAGGCGGTGTGCCTTTGACTTGTGTGTTTTTAAGGTGCTGAGATGTTGGCGACTTGGGTCTTTTGTTCTCTTGGACGGTTTTTGTACTCTTGTGCATTGTTTGTCTGCAGATGTGTTGTTGACGTCAGGGGTTGTATGTGCATGTGGATGTGTCAGAGTGTGACCTGCTCCTTTGAGGATGTGATCCACACTGGGCCACCTCAGTGTCGTGTCGTGCACCATGTCATGTATTTTGATTGCAGCCATGCTATTGGTCATGCAGTGTCACTTTCATTGTCGGTAAGGCTCACAGAGCCGCTGCTTTGCTGGATTCAGCACATGTGCATGGGTAGGTTGTGAGATTGGTGATAGGGAGGGGGGCCCCTTTGTGCACATAGTGGACGGGGGCCTACTTGGTGTTTCTATGTGTGCTGAAGTGTCCCAAGGGTATCAGGGACATGTTCCACAATCATTGTGGGTGTGCAGTGTGCTACACATAATTGTGCATGTGTGCCATTGTGCCCATCTCCCCCGTCCCCCCTGTCCCTGGTCGGTACTCACCCTGTTGCTGTTGGGTCAGGTCATATCGAGCTGTGTCCGGACCCCCAACTCCTTGCACCGTCTCCACACTGATGACTGTGGCCCCCATTTCCTCCAGCTCATCCAGCTCCTCCTGTGGCGCATGGCTCCCACCTCCAATCACCGTTGCTGCCTTCCGGTTGGCAGCGAGTTTCTGCTTGGTTTGGCTATTCACATCATGCCAGCGCCTCTTGACCTCCTCCATTGACCTCCTCAACACTCCGACTGCATTGACGTTGTTCACGATCGACTGCCATATTTCCGTTTGTGTTGCCAATGACACAGTGGAGGTGACGAACAGTTGTTGGTAATGTTCTATCACCTCCGTGACGATGATTCTGTTTTCCTGCTGACTGAACCCCGTCTTCCTCTTCTCCTTGCCCTTCCCCGACCCCGGGGTTCCTTGCTGGTCGTCTGTGGGGCTTGTGGGGTTCGCGTTGTCCTCTGAACTCGGTCCGGGTGCATCCATGGTGCTACGCAGTTTGAATTGTTTTGTTTGTGTTTTTCAGTGCTTTTATAGTGCATTTCTCCGCATGACGCGTGGGAATTGCAGGCCTGTCGCTGGTTATCGCTGATTTTTGTATCGCGATTTGGGGCATCGCACCTTTTTTCGCGTTCGTGTTTTGCATTGTTTTGGCGTCTCGTTAATTTTAACGCGGTCATTTGGCGCGTTATCGTGAGACTATGGCATGGTGCCGCCGGGTTGAGAATACAACGTTAACACAGTGTTATTTTCCCGCGATGGGCTGCGATGTGCAAAGTTGCGTTAAGCTAATTTTGCGATGATTATCACACATTCTTGAGAATATCCCCTACATAGCACGCAACAGACTAGTAATTATATTGTGATTATTAATAGTAGGTGTTAGCACTGGTAGCAATGGTACTCATTTTGTCATTCTTAGAAAAATGAGAGCTTGAGTTAGTTCAACAAGTCTCAAACCTATACTGTCAGCGTTACTTGCAGGTCCTGCGTCTGTGCATAACTTCAAAAGATGCAGGCAAAGTGAATGGTGCAATATGTTTCTTTGCATCTGTAACAGCATATACATTTCTTGCATCTAACGCTCAATTTAATGGAGGAAGTATGTGATGTTGAATTGGCTCTCTGGCCAACTCTCCGGCCAGAGGTAGATATAAGCATCACCTTCATGCATCTGGAATTGCAAGTGGGTTTGTTCAATTTTATCTACTAGTTGTCACTTGTAGAGGTTGGAGAAGAGATGGAGGTTGCCCAGGAAACATTGCAAAGTACACCGATCTCGGAGGAGCTAGAACAACCAATTTAGAAGTGTTTCTATGTCTATGGACAAAGCGTTGTATTCAAATCGGAGTGATACCTGAAAGTCAAATTCACATTGTGGTCTTAAACATGATATGTTTGTTGTACCCTAGGTTCTTTATTACTTTAGACGTGTAGGAGTACTAGTGACACGGTCTGATCTCCAGGGACAGTGAGAAGGAGATCTTCTCTGATGTCTGTCATTGTATTCACAATTTCCTCACCAGTCCTATCCCTGAATTTTAGTTTTTGCTAGGAGCAGTGTTTCTTTTAAGAAAGATAAACTTACTTCAATATTTATGGGTTTGGTGTTTGAACCATGCCTTTTGGCGGATTATTAAGCTGTATGGGGGAAGCGTACCAAATAAACACTGGATGTAAATGCTAAATAGGACACTATGACATGATAGGTAATTCCACTTAACTTGCACCCTTACAAACTGATTCAGTTCCAAGGACAGATAGAAAGGGTAAGTATAGCATGCCACAGACACGTGGCGATCATGTAGATGATTTGAGGTAGTGTGTCTGGACCTTGTATATTTTCGAGTTAAATATGTGTTTACAATGGATATTTTATACAAACTATTTTTGACTCCTCAATAGAAAAAAACATTGGGGCATATTAGCAAGACCGGCGATAAAATTATCGCCGTTTTAGCGGCAGGAAACTGCCGCTAAAACGGCGATAAAGGGCTTGCTAATATGCGTTATAGAATTCCAATAGAAGCCCAGGTTAGATGTGCAGGACATCTAACCTGGGCTTCTATTGGAATTCCATAACGCATATTAGCAAGCCCATTATCGCCGTTTTAGCGGCAGTGTCCTGCCGCTAAAACGGCGATAATTTTATCGCCGGTCTTGCTAATATGCCCCATTGTTTTTTACTAGAAGGAATTTTGAGCGTTAGTTAATTTATATTTTGATCAATATTTTTACTTGACATATTTTCAACAAAACTGTTTCTTTGAGAAGTTTGTTGCACGTTGGTTTAATTACACAGTTCATAATACTTTGCTCAAATGTGTTTGATGAATAATTCTCTGGGTGCACGGACAATAGTAAGCAAACCTATGGCTGACTAAAATGCACATCAGTCAGCTGACCCCCACTGCAGAGGCTTTGATCCGAAGAGATAAGGTGTCTGTAAGATATCACTGTGCAGCCTTCCATCACACTTTTAATTGCCGTCCTAAGCGAGGTGAGTTCTTGTACATCAGTTAATCAGGAATCTTAGCATTTGTGCGGCAGGAACTCTGCGTGAAACTAATGGAAAATATGACCGTGTGCAGAGATCATTTCTGAAGCAACTGATCTTTGCTGTTGCTGCTCGGCAGGAAGTCTAAAACTCCTTAGCCTATTTTTTTAAACCAGCAAGGTTAATGAACCAGTTAAATATTAAATGAGTGAACGTGCGCAGGCCTGCTCGGGACATAGGGACAACCCCTTCTAAAATATTTAATTAAGTAAATAAATATATAAAACACTCTAGACAAGGGTTAGTTTATGCCGGTGGTGGGCATCGGCACTCCTTTTTGGGGCAAGGAATTTCTTTTAAACAGACCTACTCAGAGGAGGAGTGAGAGGCAAAAACAAGGAGAAAGAAGGAGGAAGGGGACGGAAAATCAGTTGCAAAGAAAGAAGGAAGGAAGGGATGGAAGAACAAATGTAAGAGTGAGCTGAAAAGAGAGAAAGTGGTGGGTCGTGGAAGAAAGAACAATTATGTGGTATCAAAGCTAGGTAGCCTTGGCATTTGGGAATTTTTTCTTCCTTTTTAATCTATAAATTAAGCTCTCACTGCACATTTTTACTTTTTTTCTTTCTTTTATTTTTTTTCCAAAATGAGCTCCGAGTCTAGACACTGACGTGCTACTCATACTTTGAGATAAAAAAATACTGTAAATTATATGTTTTGACAAATGACCAGGAAAGAACATAATTTCTTTAACATTTTTCTTAATATTGCGACATGATTTTTACAGTGCTTTATGTAAAGGTATTAAGTTGAAATTGAAAACCCTTTGATCAACTGACTAAAAGGCAAACAAGATAAATGCAAAAGTGTGTATTTTTTTTCAGGTTAAGTCGAACATCAAATACTTTGACACATACAATCCTAGACATATTTTCATAATTTGGACATGGCATCAAAAATTCAGAAGGCATTTAACTGAACCTTATCAAAAAGATACCAGGGTAATTAAATGTTAAAATAATTGCTTCCATATTTCGGCCTTAAAATCAGTAGCGGTCGGTGGTGGGAGTGCCGCCCGGCGCTGACGTGGGGCGGGGGAGGGGCAGGGTGGGGGGTAGTAAACTACGGATTACGGCGGATTACAGGTAAGTAAACATATAAATAAATAAAACGAATTTCGTTTCTCGAGCTGCATCGCCAAGCCGGGCGCTGACGTGGGGCGGGGGAGGGGCAGGGTGGGGGGTAGTAAACTACGGATTACGGCGGATTACAGGTAAGTAACATATAAATAAATAAAACGAATTTCGTTTCTCGCGCTGCATCGCCAAATGCGATGCAGCTCGAGAAACGAAATTCGTTTTATTTATTTATATGTTTACTTACCTGTAATCTGCCGTAATCCGAGTTTACTACCCCCACCCTGCCCTCCCCGCCCACGTCAGCGCTCGCGGCACTCCCACCACCGACCGCTACTGCTTAAAATAACAGATTCCATTTCGTAACAAGCACAAGCAATGCCAATAGGTCTGGCTTTAAGGGAATGTATAGTAATATGAAGCATCACAAGTGAATATCGTGGGAATGGATAGATATTTGTGTGGAAGCAAATAACTGAACAATACTATTGGTTAAGGTTAAAGGTCAAGTGACAATTTCACTTGTAAACCAGGCCTAAACATCCATGTAGGGTAATGACTGCCCTGTGCTGTAGCCAGAGGAGAACGCCATAAATTGTCTAGTTATCTAATACACTTCAATAGCATTACAGAGTTATGTGTGTGCCCTCTGAATTTCAAGCTCAGGTAGGGGGATAAATAAGCAAAATGTTCACAGCTGCATGGAAGGCAAACACTTTTTTTGTGGAAGTACACAAATTCTGCCCAATCAAAACATGTACTCCTGGCTCCCAACATGTGGGCGGAGCCCGCATCCCTCTCTAGTGATACTCAAATAATTGTCTGGTGACAGCTGCGCTGTCAAGACAGACCATAAATATGACACATTAGTATCCACCACTTACCCATTGAGGGCAGCGTTTGACTTTCCCCTTCTTGGACACTACTAAAGGCCTTATTACGACTTTGGCGGTCTTCCAGTGGTGCCGCCACCATGGTATCCGCTGGAGAACCGCCAAATCCATGGTGCGCCTGGCTGCCAGATTGCAAGTGTAATCCTGTTTGGGGTTGGCGGTGCTGAGGCGGTCTCATGGTGATGGTCTGTTAGGCTCATAGAAGAACCTAACATACAGACCACTGCCGTGAGAGCATCTGCAGCACATTCCTGCACCTTGTGTGGCGCTGCATGCCGCACCATGCAGGAACAGGGGTGCCATTACAGGGGGCACAACATGTGCCCCCTGCATGCACCCCCAGGCACGACAGGAGGCCCTGTTAGGGTCCCGTTAGTTGCCTCTTCACCACCCTTTTCATGGTGGGCTCACCACCATGAAAAGGGCGGTGGACAGGGAACTCAGAATATGCTCAGTGGTGCTGCCGCAGCACCAGCAGCATATTCCTGCTTCTGACTAATGCGTGACCGCCGCAGGCTCCTCGATCCCTGGCGAAAGCAGCGATCCTGTGGTGGTTTGACCACCACACTGATAATACTGCAGGCTGGCCTGCAGTGTGGCGGTGGTCGGACCGCCACCGCGAATACGCCGATCCTATGGACCTCCGTGCTCATAATAAGCCCCTTAGTCTAGCAAACACAATCGCAATAAGGACAATTGGCATATTTTGTTGAGGGACACTCAAATACGTACGCAATATAATATTACTGACATTAAACTCAAAATCGATATATAATTTACCAGATAAATATTGAGTGATTACTGTCCAGTAGTCATGTAACTTGAGCCAGTTAGAGAACATATGAAAGATATCTGCATTGTCTCCCTGGCAGCTTAGAAATGGCAAAAAATCTATTACCTTCCACTTCAATATCTTATCTGGGGTATAATATAGCATAATAACTGTTTTAAATTGCTGTGGTTTGAGCCTAGCAGATGTCAATAGTAGCCAAGCCCTCATGAAGGCTTGTTCAATTTTGATATGATTGCACTATTATCCACATTTTTTAGGTCCAAAGGCCTATCTAGCCACTAGACCATCTAAATCATCCTCTGTTAAAGCAGATAATACTCTATAGAATCACAACATGGTGATTTTAGTCTCAGCTGCTAATTATTCGTGGCTTTCAAGACTCATATTAACATTCCTATTATGTTGAAAATCATCCTGAATCTGATGTTGAATTAAGCTTTGTTGTGGTATGTCAAATTGTTTTTGGAGGACTAAAAGTGTTTGAAATATATTATTTGTGAAGAATCGGCCTACTCTCATCAGAACATTTTTTACCCAAATGTGGCATCATGAAAAATTGAGGGTAGTGAAGAATGTTTCCAAAATGTTGAATATGAATCTATAGCTGTAATTTTAAAAACTTTGCACCTATAATTTTCAAGCATCCAGCATAACCTTAAATTTGACCCTTTAAATGTAACTAAGATCTGAGTGTTGAGATAGAAACCCCCCAGTATCTAGCCCTAAAGCCAGTTGATAGATGTATAATACTTTGGGTTCACCTTTATCTAGTAACAGCGCCCATATACAGTGTCCTATCGCTGCTCAATGATACAATTTAAAATTGGGTAACCTCCATCAAAACATTTGTTGCAGTAGCAGAATAAAAGATAACAGCTCTTCTAGCCCTTTGATATCCTCAGATAAAACTACCAAGCGTGGAATCTAATCTTCTAAAATAGAAAATAAGACTATAAAATGGATTTGCTCTAAACCAGTGGTTCACAAACTTTTTAGAAGCATTACATAATTTTTAGAACAACAAACTTTGGTTTTATGGATATGAGGCGGGAGGTTTTTAATGTTACTAGAGCATCGACTGGTAGTGCACTGTCATTCATAAACAGTACATTTTCCATTGCAATGGCACCAAAATTTGCATAGACTATGGGGCCGATTCCGATCTCGGTCGGAGGCGTACCCAACACCATTCGGTCGGGAAAAAAGCCATGCGAAAGCCTGTTTCCCGACCGATCCGTACAGTACACCGAACGAGCAAGTACGATGCGCACAACAGCAAAAAATCCGGCCGAGCCGTACTCACCCAAACCAGGTCCTGTTCTCCGACCGAGGCGAATCCGGAAACGCCGAATCGAGTCGCACGGAAGGAAAAATGCAGGCCCGTCCGGCCGGACAAGTACAATGCGCTTCCCGCACGCGCCGAACCCGTCGCTACGCACGGCACGTCAAAGCATCCGGGAGAGGCGCACATAAGCTCCGATTCGCGCCACAACACGATCCACGGCTACGAGACGAACACGGCACCGACGAGGACGAGGCGAAGTGACGAGGACGACGCGAAGCAACGAGAAGGACGAACGACACGAACCAACCATGAATCCCTTCGTCCCGATCATACCAATATTCTACATCTACTACCGGAACAGGCACGGACGCGTACGGCGCAGAAGGTAAGCCAGACACCAACCACAAAACACATACAACACGTACACGACACATCACACACACACACGGGGATGCTGAATATACTTACACCAGCAACAGCAGCACCATAGGGGCGGGATGCCCATCACCAATGCTACATATGCACACAGGGGCCTGAATGCGCACCACCACCCCTACCCAGGGGGCTGGATGCCTACCACTACTACCACCCTTAGCCAGGGGGCTGGATGCCTACCACTACTACCACCCTTAGCCAGGGGGCTTGATGCCTACCACTACTACCACCCTTAGCCAGGGGGCAGGATGCCTACCACTACTACCACCCTTAGCCAGGGGGGCTTGATGCCTACCACTACTACCACCCTTAGCCAGGGGGCTGGATGCCTACCACTACTACCACCCTTAGCCAGGGGGGCAGGATGCCTACCACTACTACCACCCTTAGCCAGTGGGGGCAGGATGCCTACCACTACTACCACCCTTAGCCAGGGGGCTTGATGCCCACCACTACTACCACCCTTAGCCAGGGGGCTGGATGCCTACCACTACTACCACCCTTAGCCAGGGGGCTTGATGCCTACCACTACTACCACCCTTAGCCAGGGGGAGGATGCCTACCACTACTACCACCCTTAGCCAGGGGGCAGGATGCCTACCACTACTACCACCCTTAGCCAGGGGGCTTGATGCCTACCACTACTACCACCCTTAGCCAGGGGGCTTGATGCCTACCACTACTACCACCCTTAGCCAGGGGGCTGGATGCCTACCACTACTACCACCCTTAGCCAGGGGGGCTGGATGCCTACCACTACTACCACCCTTAGCCAGGGGGGCAGGATGCTCTACCACTACTACCACCCTTAGCCAGGGGGGCAGGATGCCTACCACTACTACCACCCTTAGCCAGGGGGCAGGATGCCTACCACTACTACCACCCTTAGCCAGGGGGCTTGATGCCTACCACTACTACCACCCTTAGTCAGGGGGGCAGGATGCCCTACCACTACTACCACCCTTAGCCAGGGGGCAGGATGCCTACCACTACTACCACCCTTAGCCAGGGGGCTTGATGCCCACCACTACTACCACCCTTAGCCAGGGGGCTGGATGCCTACCACTACTACCACCCTTAGCCAGGGGGCTTGATGCCCACCACTACTACCACCCTTAGCCAGGGGGCTGGATGCCTACCACTACTACCACCCTTAGCCAGGGGGCTTGATGCTCACCACTACTACCACCCTTAGCCACGGGGGACAGGATGCCTACCACTACTACCACCCTTAGCCAGGGGGGCTTGATGCCCACCACTACTACCACCCTTAGCCAGGGGGCTGGATGCCTACCACTACTACCACCCTTAGCCAGGGGGCTTGATGCCCACCACTACTACCACCCTTAGCCAGGGGCTGGATGCCTACCACTACTACCACCCTTAGCCAGGGGGGCTTGATGCCTACCACTACTACCACCCTTAGCCAGGGGGCTGGATGCCTACCACTACTACCACCCTTAGCCAGGGGGGCTTGATGCCTACCACTACTACCACCCTTAGCCAGGGGGCTGGATGCCTACCACTACTACCACCCTGAGCCAGGGGGCTGGATGCCTACCACTACTACCACCCTTAGCCAGGGGGCAGGATGCCTACCACTACTACCACCCTTAGCCAGGGGGCAGGATGCCTACCACTCACTACCACCCTTAGCCAGGGGGCAGGATGCCTACCACTACTACCACCCTTAGCCAGGGGGCAGGATGCCTACCACTACTACCACCCTTAGCCAGGGGGGCAGGATGCCCACCACTACTACCACCCTTAGCCAGGGGGCTGGATGCCTACCACTACTACCACCCTTAGCCAGGGGGCTGGATGCCTACCACTACTACCACCCTTAGCCAGGGGGGCTTGATGCCTACCACTACTACCACCCTTAGCCAGGGGGCTGGATGCCTACCACTACTACCACCCTTAGCCAGGGGGCTGGATGCCTACCACTACTACCACCCTTAGCCAGGAGGGGCAGGATGCCTACCACTACTACCACCCTTAGCCAGGGGGCAGGATGCCTACCACTACTACCACCCTTAGCCAGGGGTGGCATGATGCCTACCACTACTACCACCCTTAGCCAGGGGGCAGGATGCCTACCACTACTACCACCCTTAGCCAGGGGGCTTGATGCCCACCACTACTACCACCCTTAGCCAGGGGGGCTGGATGCCTACCACTACTACCACCCTTAGCCAGGGGGCTTGATGCCTACCACTACTACCACCCTTAGCCAGGGGGCAGGATGCCTACCACTACTACCACCCTTAGCCAGGGGGCAGGATGCCTACCACTACTACCACCCTTAGCCAGGGGCTTGATGCCCACCACTACTACCACCCTTAGCCAGGGGGCTGGATGCCTACCACTACTACCACCCTTAGCCAGGGGGGCTTGATGCCTACCACTACTACCAACCTTAGCCAGGGGGCTGGATGCCTACCACTACTACCACCCTTAGCCAGGGGGCTTGATGCCTACCACTACTACCACCCTTAGCCAGGGGGGCTGGATGCCTACCACTACTACCACCCTTAGCCAGGGGGGCAGGATGCCCACCACTACTACCACCCTTAGCCAGGGGGCAGGATGCCTACCACTACTACCACCCTTAGCCAGGGGGCAGGATGCCTACCACTACTACCACCCTTAGCCAGGGGGCAGGATGCCTACCACTACTACCACCCTTAGCCAGGGGGCTTGATGCCCACCACTACTACCACCCTTAGCCAGGGGGCTGGATGCCTACCACTACTACCACCCTTAGCCAGGGGGGCAGGATGCCTACCACTACTACCACCCTTAGCCAGGGGGGCTTGATGCCTACCACTACTACCACCCCCACTCATAGGATGGACAATGCATGACACAACAAGCACACCACAACCTAGGGAATGCAAGATAAAGACATCCCCCACCACCATGACAAGCGTGTGTAGGCTGTGTCAAATGCCTACAACACCGAACATGACTTTGAACATACAATGTGACCCCCTAGCACATGTGCCACACATATATGTGTGTGGCACCCACAATGCTAAGCAGCCCATGACCATTGTGGCAATGGGGCCTAAACCCCCATCATCACAGTGACCAAAAGGTAAGTGTGGGGTCCATAGCCGAAGCACATTTTGACCATTGTGGCAATGGGGTCTAAACCCCATCATCACAGTGACCAAAAGGCAAGTGTGAGGTCCATAGCTGAAGCACATTTTGACCATTGTGGCAATGGGGTCTACACCCCCATCATCACAGTGACCAAAAGGTAAGTGTTGACAAAGAAAGAGCTGCAACTGCCAAACTGCATGGATCATTCCTGGTCACAGAACCAAAAACTCATCTGTGGCAAAGTAGTGTATGTGTCCTATTGCAACATAAATTGGGTGAGCCAAATACTGCAGTGCAAATGAGACATTCCTTTGGCCATGTGCAGACAAACAACACCCATGGGGGCTGACACCGTCAACATTCATCAATGACACAATGACAGAAGTGACCATCAGAATGCAGAACCACATATTTGCACCAATGGGCACACAAATGCAGATATCCTGTGGAGACAGCAGATGTGAGGTGAACAGATACCATACCATGGCAGCAATGGGACACACAAACCATGATCACTGTGCTGACCGATGACCTAGGAGTCCCAGGGACAGCAGGGGAAACACACCAAACAACATACAGCCAATGGCACACCCAAGATATGCCAATGCAGTGGTGCAGATGCACAAACACAAACAGGCAGACCAACACTGTCATCATACACAGCAGGTGAGGGGTGTGGGTGCCAGTGTCCCCAGGCAACCACACAACACATGAGGAGAGCTGAATACCAATCATACAGATGTGCATACACTGCCACACTAAGGTAACTCATGGATCCAAATCCCCTATGTGGGCAAGCAGGCATTGTCAGATGAGAGGGAGCACAAAACACACATGTCACACAGGCACGTAGGAACAACAACTGACACAGCAAGACACAGACACACCACAGCACCACCCCCAGGGCCCCCACAATGTGGTGACCCTGGGCTGAATAAAAATCCTACTGTGATGACAAAGCTAAATGTCGTTCACACTGTGAACCACAGTCAGGTGTCCTGAGCAACAAACTACCATCACACCTACACAAGCACAAATCAATCAGCATGGCCAGTAAGCCAAGGCCAACATGGAGGCAGGGGACTAGCTGGGCAACGACTCCCCATCTGCACACACTCAAGACCACACCCCTCGACCTCCAACAATGTGCAGCAGTGAAGTACACATGCACTGGTGACATTGCACATGCACCCATGACCATTCCAGGGTGGTGGGTGGGAACCAAGGTGCAGAAACACATCACACATGGCCACTCAACAAGACTCCTGAATGTCTGACACACTGCACACTACGCTGTACATGGACATGACGGCGATACCACACCAACCAATGGGATCCCAGCCACAGTCACACACCAATGAAGAAGCCAAGGTCACCCACAAAGAACACACATAGACAACAACCAACATTGCAGCCCGGACCCTGAGGAGTGCCAGCAGTCACACACACAACGTGTCACAATCACTGAAAGATAACACAAACTGAAAATCACATGACAGGGGCAAACAACAAGTGCCAAGGGGAAACCTGACTGTGACCCATCTGCGTCTGCACACAAACTCAGCCCTGACAGCAAACACACCTATGGGTGACACCCTGATGACCAGTAATGTGCCATGCACCCACATCACAGAGAACACAGGGAGAAGACTTTGGGGGAACATAGCTCAAGTCAGCAAGCATCACAAACAGGTACAACACTAGGGATCACAGCATGCGCAGATAAATGGAAGTGAACACACAGACATGCACACACAACACACACCTTGGGCGCAGGCAATGTCACACGTGTACACACTGCCATGAGGGACTCCACTCCTGTGTGAGGAAAGCTGTGCCATATGTTGCCTCAGTAGGGCCCCATCATGTCAGCTGAGCACTTGGTCACACAATCAACAATTAGCACCAAATGAGGGCTCCCATCACATCAGCCTGGTCATGGATGTGCCAACGGAATCATCAGCACAGATCCAACACACTTGTATAGCAATGTTGCACTGACTACACGGATGAGTCCTTCCCCATTGATGCCCAAACCTGCATGTCCAGTGGAGATGGCAACACGGTCAGGGAAGTAGACAAATCCAACAATGGAAGGCACAACAGATGTGCAGGGGTGGAAGCCACAGATATGAAATTGCTAATGTAAGTAGGAAATCCCATTGCCAAATACTGAACACATGACACCCTCAGATGCTGCTATGGATGACATGGATACACCACATGATAGGACACATTCCCCCTGGACCACATGGGTTCCTGCACAGTAACACCTCATAATCATGAGACCAGATATCACCATCACTGCAGCAAGGGCATGGTTAGCAGCACCAACAACATGTACATCTGAAGCATGAGCACTAGAGAAAAGAAAGTTGCTTTATTCAGCATATGTGTTGATTGAAAACGACGATCCAGAAAAAAAGAGCAAAGGCCAATGGCCAGTCCATTGTCAAAGTTCAAACAGGGTGACACTGGCAGATGTCACCCCTACGCATGCCTGCACAAAACCAGGGACAATCCACTAGGAGGGGCAACCGGGGGGCAGGCCAGGCACCGCAGGGACAGGATCAGGGCTCACCAGGGGAGTCAGGGAAGGGGTGGTGGGTGCTGGAGAGCCACTGACAACTGCAGTGGAGGTGTCTGACATGGTGTGTGCCGGCCCAACTGGGGGCATGACTCAGATGTCGTGGGTGCCGGCACAACTGCAGTGGACCCTGCAGATGCAGTGGACAGGTCCGCCACTGCAGTGCCCAAGTCAGACAGGGCGGTAGTGGACTCCACTGCAGTGCCTACCTCCAGGGGAGGAGAATGGGGAACAGGCAAGGTGGGTTGGACAGAGGGGGAGGACACCCTCACCACATCAGTGGCACAGACAAGCGCAGCGGGGGGTGTGGTGCTGGGAGAGCAAGTGGCAGGGGGAGAAGGCCGGAGCATCTTGGGGATGGTATATCTGTGGGTGGGGGAACCTGGGGCAGGGTGTGGTGGGGGCACCTGTGGAGTGGGGGCCTGAGGGATGGAGGAAGGAGACCTGGTGCTTGAGCTGCAGGGCGGTGGGGGGGTCTTGCTCTTTGGACTCGGTGGGGACTTGGGGGTGGGGGCCTCAGTCCGTCTGTGCCTGGGGGAGGGTGTCCGGGGGCGAGGGCACTCTGCTCCGTGTGGGTGGGCTTCCTCTTCCCCGGGATGCTGGAGCAGCTTCATCGGTGGGGAAGAGGCCGAGGTCACAGAGGAAGAGCTGCTGTGACTTTGGGGTTGCAGGTGAGGCAAGGGAGGGTGCTTTGGAGGGAGAGGGAACTGAGGACTGCGCAGTGCATGTGGATGCGTGTGTGTGTTCCAAGGCCCCATCCCCTGTGAGTCTGGCTTCAGTCCCCTGAATGTGCGTGCGTGTGCGTTTTGTCATTGGCGTGCGTGTCAGTGTGCTGG